>JAZHYW010064450.1:0-14570 GCA_037355805.1 Ixodes ricinus
CCTAGCTCGTCCCCGAGCGAACAACGCCACACCGTTCTCTGTTGTGACCGTTTATTGCCTCTGGGTGGTGCCGCGGGAACTCTGGTCGGCCGATGGTCGCCGGCCCGGGCTGGTGTTGACTCTGCCCGTGCCCCATGTCGTCGCCGGATCCAGGATGCCGATGGCTGCCCGCCGTGCCGATGTCGTGGCCTCGCCGGAGCCCCCGAAGGGGAAGCGGCCCGATGTTGTGTTCCGGTGCAGGTGGTGGTCGCAAGCCAGACGAGAGAAGCCCCCCGCGCCGGACGCTGTCCCTCCTTATCAGCTAAAGTCGTGCTCGGGAGAGCGCCACCTGGCGTATCACTCCCACCAATCACACGTGCGGTGGGTGGAGAGGATGTCACGGAGATGTTGCCGGAGGAGAGGGGGAAAGGGAGGTGCGCCCCTGGCGACAGGAACGATGGGGACTGCCAGGGTTCCACACACTACCCTCCCCTCAAATCTCGAGTCCGAGTACGTGGAGGCCGCAAGGTCGCGCACACACACACAGCATTGAAGAGTCCCAGCGCACTCCACGTAGCGAAGTCCCAGAACACGCAAACACTCAAAATTACCAACACTACGAAACGCTTACTAAACAACTCAATCTCCTATCGCGACACCATAATATAAAACCGTAAACAAACGCGGATGCAGTCACTTCCCGACACTAAAAACAACAAAGCCGAAACGTTTTAGGAAAAGCTAATTCAGGACGGGGTATCTTTTAACTGAACTGAACAAAGAACTGCGAACCTGCACTAGAAAGCGTACCCACTATCACCGAACCGAATCCCGGCACCGCATGACTAAGGAGTCTTCTTGCAAGCACCGAGACGGGTCCGGCTCAAGCAAGCAAGCAGTCCAGAACGCTCTGACGCAGCACTGAAGATGGCAAGACAAAGGGGTCGAAAAGCAGCGAGCTCAAAACGGATTATCTCTCTTGGAACTAACCTGAACAAAAGACTACGAACTCGCGGATCAGAATGCGTACGCGCTATCGCCAAACCAATCCCCGCACCGCATAACTGACAAGTCTTACTGCAAGCGCTGGGACCGGTCCGAGTCAAGCGAAAGCGGGCCAAAACGCTCCAACAGCCAGCTATTCCGAATCTACAACAGAAAACTTATTCGCGCAAGATTACATCCGGTGGTGGGGACGAGCTCCAGAACCCTGTTTTTCTGCACCGAAAAACTGCGAAGCGGTATCTACAGTTTTCCCACTGTGTTCCAACACGCGCTTGCAACTCCACACCGAGGCGCTCATCACTGCAGCGAAAACCGTTGAGTACTCTAAACCTGCCCGGTCTCGCACATCTCCGAAGCTAACCTCCGCTCGCCAGACGGCTAGTACTTTAAACCTGCCGATCTGACCAAAAATGAAACAATAACCTCTCGTCCCATCACCGAACAACCGATAAAACGAAGGTCTTGGTGTCACTCCTCCGCCTGAGTCACGCGAGTCACGAGAGGATACCGACGTAGGCGGCATCTAAGCACATAAAACAGGTGATTCCGAGCAACATAACTTGCGGAAGTCTTAGAGTCACTTGGTCACCATCACACCGAAATTGCGAACTAAAACGAAACGATTCCCGTGCGTCTCGGACTGCGCAGCGCCACCACGTACCACGAACAAACGAAGGTCGTTCGCGGAAGCCAAAACGGGCTTGCATAAGTGCGTCGGAATCAGCAGAAACTAATCTATCCCGAAGAATACCCTCGCGCCAACTGCAATACCAGCAGCATACAGCGCCGGCAGGGGCGCGGCCCGACTCCCGGAGTCCGTCATGGCAATACCAGCTACTTTGCGACGTTAACGGCCGGCGCCCCGCCCGACTCCTTGGAGCCAAAGAAACGCGTATATTTACAAACCCAGACCGAACTGCTGATCCTTCGCTACTCTTGTTGCTAACCATAGATTCCCGCCGGACACAAGGTCTCGAAATCGCCCTCGGAAGTAATAAAATCTGTACTACGACTAAGACGAAGTTGGTGGCGCGTAAAGGACCGATTTAACGGAAAAGGTTCGCCTCAAGCCTGGAGAACATTTTATGAGGGGTTACGCAATGGAAACAATCACGTAATCTGCCTTTCTCTCTAACTATTCGCCGCGAATACTATCTGTATTCTATAAAACCCGATAACCATTCCCTTTCCTAAATAAAGATAGCGCCTCAACAGTACCTTAACTACCCTGGAAAACCCGCGACACGACAAAGGAGCGATTCAAACAAAGACCTAGGCCTAACTCTAAGAACAATGAAAAGGAGCGCATGGTCACGACCAAATAACCAAAATACTAAAAGCAACGCGGAGGAAAAGGCCGCAACCCTCAGAAGCTTAGCGTAAAAAGCAAGACAATACAATATCAGAACGCGACGGAGAAACTGACCCCAGCGCGAAAAACGTTCACTCCACGTGGTGCGAACGGAAAATACAAAAACGGAACACAAGTCAACTCACAACAAAATGTAATACTAACATAGTCACTGAAACGCGTCAAGACAACTGACGATACTAAGCCAACTAACGCGGCCGGAGAGTCGTCGACGGTGCGAACTCCCACACGGTCTTCCTTCTTCGTGGGCGACGCAAACAAAGGGGCTCCGGGATGGCCTGGGCGGGTGGCGTCCATACGGTCTTCCTTCTTCGTGGGCGACGCAAACAAGGGGGCTCCGGGATGGCCTGGGCGGGTGGCGTCCCATCTTGGGGGAACCGGCGGCGGGATCTTGGGCATGCCTGGGGAGAGCTTCCCGCGGCGACGGCGTCTTCCGGGCGCCAGAGCAACGGTCACCAGAGCAGCGTGGAATTGCGGGCGATTCGCCGAGGAACGAGCAGGCCCCACGTTGGTGCGCCATTTGTGGCGTTTGGCCATTCCCCGAGCTCGTCCCCGAGTGAACAACGCCACACCGTTCTCTGTTGTGGCCGTTTATTGCCTCTGGGTGGTGCCGCGGGAACTCTGGTCGGCCGATGGTCGCCGGCCCGGGCTGGTGTTGACTTGCCCGTGCCCCATGTCGTCGCCGGATCCAGGATGCCGATGGCTGCCCGCCGTGCCGATGTCGTGGCCTCGCCGGAGCCCCGAAGGGGAAGCGGCCCGATGTTGCTGTTCCGGTGCAGGTGGTGGTCGCAAGCCAGACGACGAAGCCCCCGCGCCGGACGCTGTCCCTTCTTATCAGCTAAAGTCGTGCTCGGGAGGGCGCCACCTGGCGTACCACTCCCACCAATCACACGTGCGGTGGGTGGAGAGGATGTCACGGAGATGTTGCCGGAGGAGAGGGGAAAAGGGGAGGTGCGCCCCTGGCGACGGAACGATGGGGACTGCCGGGTTCCGACAACTTCCAAGATGTTATTTGAGATTTATGTCGACACGGCCACATCACAACAACTACACAAAAACGAGGAGGAGGGCTCCATGCAGGTTCAACACGATGCGGCACAAGCAGGGGCGAATTTAGGGGAGGAGGCGAGCGCCCCCCCCCAGCTCCTTAAGGTAAACTTTGTTTAAATAAAATCATTGATATACACCAGCCAAAAGTTAAGTTTTTGGCGACGCTGGCAAATATTTGGTCAACAAAATAGATTTGGGCTACGTTTCGGCCGTAACGACAAATCTCAGCAGCCGCCAGCCGCCAGCCGCCAGCCGAAGGCCTACCGCCCCTCCCTGGCCTACCGCCCCGGGCACAAGCTATCATTTAAAAGACCAAACACTAAACGCATCACAATAATTTTTTGTACTTCTTTGAAGAAATCGCTTGTGGCCGATATAGGACTGTAAACCTTCGCCGCGCATACGCAGCGCCAGTCCTACCCCTGGCGAGGCGCGCCCATACTTGGTAGAAGTATACGAGGAGCTGACGACGCGGGAGGCTGGTGCACTCGTCGTGCTGGTTTCGCGCTTCGTAAAGTATATGTACCGAATGCGAACGATCAGGGCACCAGGTATTCGTTAGTACTCAAATGCCACAGCCTCGTATTAAACAGAAAGTTAAATGTCTCTCCCGAAAAGTTTCATTCGATCCCTGGGAAGTGATTCAAGAAAGATATCCAGAAGCATGAATCGCCGGCAGTGCGGAGGACAGGGTTAATTATTATTTTTCTATCTTGTCGCATTTGGGGGGGGGGAGCCGTCACTTTCAGGACGGACTGAGCTCGCGCCCACAGGGCCGCAATCTACAGCTGACGTTCGAAGATACGTCCCTAATGTAGTAACAACAATGGTTCCCCGTGGCTGTCGACCAGTGTCGCGGAGTTGCACCACTCCGGAGTTGGAATGATTCCGGGAATCATCTCCGCACTTTCGGGACACCGGAATGAAATGGGAATGGAATGGCGGCGGCGCTGGGGGGGATGGAATGGGAATGGAATCAGATGTACTTTGTCCAGAAAGGAGTGGGAATGGAAGGCGTTCGGGTGCTTGTGCGAGCTGTGTTTGATTTTCATCTGGCCTACGGCTGATGGCGCAATTCGCTAGCGCATGGGAAGTGTCTCGTGAAACAGCATCATTGCACTGGAGGTGACTGACGGATTGATTGTCTCACTGGCTTATGCTCCCTTCGAGGCATGAGTAATGGCGCGCCCTCGGTGAAGCAGCTCTGACTGAATAGTTGTGAGACGAACGAGGTGTCGTGTCGTTCCTGGAGCCGCGACACTTGAAGAAGCGGCTGTTGTAATCGTGCGCAATTAGCATACGAAGTTTCTAACCAGGGTGTCGAACCGAACCCGGACCGAAAACCAGGAGCAAAACCGTTACATTGCCGCGCGCGTAGCCTACCAGAGTGGCCAGCGCATGCCGTGGCCTAACGGTTATCGTTAGCTTGCCTCCCACGCGAAGAGCCAGGGTTCGATTCCTGGGCGCGACGCGTCTTTTATTTATTCTTGCAATTTACTGTTCTGGTAAATCCGAGGAACTCCGTTGCATGTTCGAGGGTTAGAACCTTCTATACATGAACCTTCTACGCCGATTGTTCGAGAAGCCCACGCGTGTACTAAAGGGAGCTCCGCGTGGCAAGCCGCAGTCAGTCTCGCCCTAGCGCTCGATCCTCCGGTTTCGCCGACATCGACGCCCGCGACGCTCTGCTGTTTTCTTCTCTTCCCTTTTTGTTTTGGGCACGCAAGTTCGCCCCAACAACCGTTTAGTTTCTGCAGTTATCATCGCCTCATCAGTTATGTCATTCGTGACAATATTTAACTGAACCGGAACAAAACTGTAACCGGGAAATCAAAAATTCGATATTAAACCCGAACCGAAACAGAACCGTAATCTCATGTAGCGGTTACCAGTTCATTGGAAACGGTTCGGCGGAATAAAATGTGAGCCGCGCGCCTTCTTACGAAGTAACGGCGCGAAGTCAATTGAATATTCGCGACGGTAACGCCAGCTTCTCGGTATTGACTGAACAAATGACGGTGACGACATGGAGACAGCTCAATAATAATGAAACAACAAATATATTTCACGTCTATGTGCCGCACGAATCGGCGTCGACGTGGAAGCGTACACTTCTATGCTTTGTTTCACCTTACGAATTTACGATGGACCGCAAAGGACGCTACGAGCCACCGCTGTCAATGCCACTCGGTGGCTGTCACGTGTCCTTCCGGTTAAGCCGAGCGACGCGGGGAGCGCGAATTCACAAGACAAGCTGTGAACTATGGATTGGCTCGTGTAGCTCGTAGCGTTCATCGCGGTACACCGTATAAGGTTAAACGAAGTCTATCTGACTATGCCGAGGGCTAAAGAGCTATTCTTTTCCGGTGTGTGTGTGTGTGTATTTGTGTTCGTTTCGTTTTCTTGCTGCTAAGCAATGCTCCTCAAGGAAGGCAGATGCGAACATCGACATCAAAATATAAACAAAATGTTGACCGTTATGGGGGCGTTTGTTCCACGGTGGCGAAATCTGGAGCCGCCAAGAGGCGAAGCCGCGACGAGCTCGACACTGCGGTGCTGGTCTCCGGGACGTAAGTCGCCCAGAGCCCTGGGCACTGCTAGAAGAAAGATTTTTTTGCGTGTGCGTTTCCTAGAAACAGCAAGTCGCCCTTTGTGTTTTTATGTCCTTTTTTGTTCTTTAATTGTCTTTAAATTGGACTTCGCTGTCTTTCATCTCTTCAACTCAGTCGTTCGAGCAAGTCATTCGGGCGGGCGGTGTGAGTAGTTTGCCATTTCAATCTGGATGAGCATCGTACCGGCCTGCGGTGGTGCCAGTACTGCATGATGCCCGATGAAGACCCCAAGCTAGCAGTTGTACTGCACTGGCTAAATTTCTCATCTACACTGGGTAACAATGTTACCATACTCTGGCAGACTAAACTCCTGCTGTCTAAACAAGCGACTAATCATGTTTTCTTGTAGGTAGTTTGCGAGTACGGTGCGTTCTACCGTCACGGTGTCACAGTGCATGCTGGCTGATTGACTTCGCATGAGTACTGCACTTTGGTACTGTTTTCAAGCGCCTGTACTAGCCCCGTAATTTTCATAAAACTGTGAGCATATATGTGCTTTGCTGCTCCTTTTTTCCGCAACACGGCTTCTGATGACCTAATTATTTATGTTTTAATGAAGATGACCGCTGTGTTGAACTCATTCTCCTAACGACTGGGAGCTGTGTACTTTTTTTTCATGAAACCAGCTTGAACGGCTTCGCGCTTTGCAGAACCGGTAACCCGAATCGTTATTTCAAAAGTATCACTCAACCAGAACGGAACCGGAACAAAATGCAAAGCAATTAACCGGAAGCCAAAATGAACCAGAATATTGGCCGTTTCGACTCCTGCTTTTAACCCAGCCGATCTTGTAGTGCTTGCGCGGAACAGGAATAAAATATTCGATTGAATATGTTAAGAAATCGCAAGAATCGTACAGCGAACGTAAAAGTTTACGTCTTAAAGACCGACGACCAGTTCGCGCTTTCCACTTTTCCTCGCTTCCTCCTGTCCCCCCTTCTACGCCGTCCACCACTGCCTGTTTCCTCCTCCCCCCTGGTGAGGAGGATCTTCTGCTGCAGATCTCGAGTCTGGTCGTCAGCCTTTAAGGCAGGTTCCATAATGCGGTGCTACAGTCCCTTGTGCTGGCGCCGTATATCGATTGCACTTTGTCAGCGGTTTCTTGTTCTTGCCGCAGTAGATTTTGGGGCATGTGTCGACGCTGCTGCAGCAGCTGTGCACGGACGCCGTCATAACCGATCTTAAAATTTTTGTTTCCTCTTATTCCGTTTCTTGCACTTCATCGTGACCACAGCAGGGCAGGTTATTGTCACCTTAGATTCTACTGCTGTCCTTCTTCCCAGCATTGGCCTCTGTGGGAGCTTGTCAACGCCCGCTTCACTGGCTGGGCATCTGGGTAAGAGAAGACAAGGTCAGCAATGGCGGCTGTAATCGGGCACACGTGCTAAGCGTCTCCATACGCGGCGTCGCTTCTGACAGCGCACTGGTGTTGTTGAGTGGTTTTCGAAGTAGAGAGCAAAGTGGCTTCTTCTTGCGCCACGCACGAACTGGGCATTCTTAAGAAAGTTATCGAACCACACACACGCCAGCCATGTATCTGTGAAGGGTATGCGGAGTGCAAGGTCGTCTGCTTCTTTGCAGTGGCAGTGGTGACGGCAGAACGCCGAGCTCTGATTGGCTCTGACTGAAGGATGAGTAGGTAGACCCTCAAGACAGCTTGCTTTGAGGTCTACCCACTATCCTTCAATCAGAGCCAATCACAGATCGGCCATTCTGACGCCACCGCAGCTCCTGCAAAAGAAGCAGACAAACTGGCGCTCCGCATATGGTCCGTTTGCGAAGAAAATCGGTGGTGTTGATTTTTGGAATCTGTTTGGGAGTCTCGGAAGTCTTTTACGCTTGATCGCGTGATGGATGTCTGCTGTGACACCAAGTGACACGGGGCGCTTTGTGCGAGACACTCATTCGGCTTAGCAGGGTGAGTGCTTTGGAAGCTTTTGCTGACTTTTGCAGTCGTCTCCGCGTTTGATAACGTCCGTTGTTTTGTTTTTCAACGATCCTATCGTTGGCGATTCGTTGATACCTTCGCTGAAACACCTGGTATATAAAACATAACGGCTTTTGCTTACGAAAGAAATAAAGCGTATTGTGAATGCGTCTTGCGTGCTTCTTTTTTTTCGGCTTACAAAGAAAGTTTTTGACAATGGAAATTACGTTTCTGCATTGGGGCAGGCGCGTTATCGAGGTATTTTGTCATGTTTCACGGGCTTGTTTACTGGTCAGAAAAAAAAATGCACGCGAACCGTATCACGTTGCAAGCAGCTCATTCGTCTGTTTCTCAGGGAGCTCTAAACTTTCCCATTTACATTTTGGCTCGTAATACAACATTTAAAAAAATAAGGTAATTAGTTCTAAAATGTTATTAATCAGAGCTTTATTACAAAATACTTCAACTCTCGCAGAGGCGCTTGCTAACCACATAACTTTGGTTTCATTAGCATAGAACGATCCACTTTTGAAGAAAAAAAAAAGATCAGGGCCGCGTTATTTGGGTATACTCGGTATTTACGTAGATCTACGTCTGAGTGGCGCAAGAAGGAAACGTGGCTATGTTCTGAGTTATAATTTATTTCGGGGAGAATCACACGGCACTCTGTAGAGCAATGGAATAATACACGGCAAGCATATGACGATATCAGAAGTATGATAAGTGTTGGCTGCATTGCAAGCCGTCACATTTCGTACTTCTCGTCTCGCTCCCGAAATGCAGCCGTTGGTAGCAATGCTATTTACGTCGTGTTTCTTGAAATTTGGGGAAACAAATCGAAGCTCATATTTACACCAAAAAGTCCGTGCACCGAAAAGTCCGTGTATTGAAATGTCCTACACCAAAGGGTCCATGGGCGTTTCGGTGCGTTCTTTCGGTGCACGGACTTTTCGGTGGTGGTACATTTTCGGTGCACGGACTTTTCAGTGCACGGACGTTTCGATTTACGGACTTTTCTGTGCACGGACTTTTCGGTGTCGATGACTTTTTCGGTGCACGGCCAATCAAAATCACGATATTCATCTAGCTTTCTCTAGACGTAATAAGCGCTATTTTAGCTAGAAAAAATCATTTTTTCGCACTTTATAATTTTATAGACTTGGTCATCCATTTTACGGTAACTTACTGGTATACGACCTAAGTGACTTTGTTAGGCGCAGCACCATCCAGCGTGAGGATTGGAGGCGTTGGACGTTATGGTTCGTTTGCCGGTGTCTCTTTTCCAATTTACGTACTAGACGTATCACATCGTGTTTACGCGTTGGTTCGATGGAAGGCGTTCTCGGCGTATTCTGTTAGGGTATGGGCTTTATTATTGGTAATCCGTGTATGAAAGCCCCAAGAGCAAGAAGCTGGAGAGTGTTGAGAATTACCCAAGTAAAAGATTAAAAACTTCGTGGAACTTTGAGACGTCCTTCTTTCTGTGTCCTTTTTATTCCACTAAATATCCCAACTTCTATCACGGTCTCGGGTTATTTTCAACATGACCGACATCCACCAGCTCGCCTGTACACTCACTGTTTTTTCGTAAAACTTGAGAAGTTGTTTCTGTGTGATAGCTCAGAACAATTGGGAATATATTCAAATGTTCGTCCGCCACGAAATCGTAGCATCAATTGTTTAGCACACCTGACGGGAGAAATTAAAGTTCTTCCCATCCGTCACGCGTCGCACGTTTTGTAATATAAATCGATACATAAAACACGCTGTTAACGTTTCTTACCAAGCATGGTTCTTACAGACTCTAAATATAAGCTATTTAAAAAATAAAAGAAAAACTAAATACGTAAAAAAAAAAGAAACGTTCCTCCGGACAGTTTAGGCCACATCTCTTATCTGTTGTGAATGTCGCTCAGAAGTGCATTCAGCAGCGTTACATAAAGCTGCGGCCTACTAAAACTCATAGGCAACAACGACCACAACTGATGACTCAGTTGAACAGACAATAGAAAACAGCCGTGCTTACAAACAAAGACACAAACATGAAGGGGTTGCAAGCGGTAGGGCTTTCGACGACCCCTCCCATCTTCAAAATAACAACTATGTTCTTCCTTGATCGGCGTGGTGCTTCCAAACCCCGAACCACTTCGTTTCCAGGGCATCAGGAAGCCCTTCACAATCACAGCAAAGATTTTAACATCCTTTGCAAACTCGCGAAAACAAACCCTTGCGCTCGTAAGGCACGCTGTCGTTGAAATGGTCATTTCAGGTCGCGTCAAGCACAAAAAACAAGCTATCTGACCCACCTTGAGAGGGAACGTCCGCTGTCTGCATAGATCAGGGGTGGCCAGGCTGATCCGGCCTAAGAGCCGCAAACAAAACCTCTAAACCTCCGAGTGCCACCTGGAAGAGGAAAGGCAGAAAGAAAAAAAAAAGGGGGGGGGGGGTCTAAACTTTTTTTAGAGGCATAAATGAAACCTGAACGACTTTAGATAGATCTCTCCGAGTCCAAAGCAGTTCAAATGTACGTATGGTAGCAGTAGCACAGACTACCGAACCGCAACCTGCAGTCTTTCAATTTAAAACAGCGTTCCTTTTTCTCTTCTTGGGGAAGTGCTAGTGTGGCCGGGAGAGAGGCGGGGGAAGGGGAGGGGGAGGTAGGTTTACTAGGAAACCACGAGCCGCACTTTGACACCCAAAGAGTCGCAACTTAGCAACCCTAGCATAAATGGTCCACAGAGAGTAGCTGCATTATGTCAGTGCCATCGTTCTGCTGTTCCTTTCAGCACTTCGAGAAATAAAACCCTCTGTAGCCGGCTAATCCAGCGAGGAACAAACAAACAAACACACGTCACACACACACATCACAACACACGCACGCACGCACACACACACACACACACACACACACACACAGACACACACACGCACACGCACACACACACACACACACACTAATTTCTGAAGATAAGCTTTGGCAGCTCTCTGCCTGCTTAGAGGTGACATAGAGGAAAATAAACTCGAACTTCAATTTGATTCGCCAGTCATTTTCGCAAACTCGGCGCCTTTTGCGGAGCCCATTTCCGCTGTGTTGAATAACCTCGCACGACGAAAAACAAGTATTTGATCAGGTGTGGCTCACTACAGAATAATGTTGGGGTGTGCGAGTACCGAATAATTGTAATCAAATCAAATATCGGTTTGAATGAAGGAAACAAGCCGAATAAATTGAATACTAAATTTATTTTATCTAAGATCAAATGTTTACTAATTCTCGTGCGAAAATAGCAGCGGCTGTGTATGATCTAGAGTCAACTCTCCTTTCGGGCCATAACAATATTGCTGGCCGTAAAAGAACTGCTTACAACTATGCTTATACGGGTGTTTCAACAAAAGCTTAAAAAAAATCCTAACGATAAGAATGACGAAAATAATCCCTGGAGAGGGATTATGCTGTGTTGGAGATTTGTGTTTGTCCTTTGTCCCTCTTGTTCCCCTTCTCCAGGGATTATTTGCGTCATTCTTGTCCAGCTCGCTTGCACCTTTGCATTTAATTACATTATAACACTAATGATAGGGCCGCTGAAAAAAAACTATTTGTGTAAATTAAATTTTACCGCAATGGGCGCCAGGAATTGCAAAAAAAAATCGCTATTTAATTAACTAAATGTGCTAATTAACTTTCTAATTAGCGACTTTTAGGTCCATGTAGCCATTAAATTTTGTAGGCTATCACCATGGACGGCTAAAGCAATTTACGGAAAGTAAAAAGAAGCAACAGGGAGATATTCGCCGACGAACTTTGGGCTGTATATGGGTATGATTTCCGAAATTTGATATCACTTCACGCAATTGTCTTATCACACCCATTACAGCGCCAAGTTTGGCGGCGAATATCTCCAAGCCGGTTGCTTCCTTTTATTTTCCGTAAATTACTCTAGCCCTCCATTGTAGTAGCCTTCATAATTTTGATTGCAACATGGACTTAAACGTCGCTAATTAGAAGGTTAATTAGCAAATTTTAGTTAACTTGATAGCGAATTTTACATATATATTTTTTAAATTCCTGGCGTCCCCGGCGACACGTTGGTTTTCAAAAATAGGTTTTTGTTTTGTTTTTCAACGATCCTATCGTTGGCAATTTATTAAAAAGCTTTCTCTGAAATACCCGGTATACTAAACATATGGGCTTTTGCTTACGAAATAAATAAAGCCTAGTGAATGCGTCTTGCGTGCTTTTTTCTTTTTTTTTTGGCTTATAAAGAAGGTCCGTGACAATTGAAATTACGTTCATGATGGGGTGGGGCGTTATCAGGGTATTTTGACAATTTCACAAACTTTTTTACTGGTTAAAAAAAAAAAAATGCCTGAACCGTTATCATGTTGCAGACAGCGAATTCGTGTATTTCTCAGGGAGCTCTAAACTTTCCCATTGGCATTTCGGCTCTTCATACAACATTTAAAAAATAAGGTAATTATTCCTTAAAATTTTTTAATTAGGATTTATTACAAAATACTGCGACTCTCGCAAGACGCTTGCTAACCACATACAGTTGGTTAAATTGACATAGAGCGACCAACTTTTGAAGAAAAAAAAATCAGGGCGCGTTACTTGGGATATTTGGTATTTACGTAGATCTACGCCTGAGTTGCGCGACAAGGATAACGTGGCTATGTTCTGAGTTATAATTTATTTCGGGGAAATCACGGCACCCTGTAGAGTGATGAATAATACACGGCAAGCCTATGATGATATCGGAAGTATGATAAGTGTTGGCTGCGTTGCAAGCTGACACATTTCGGACTTCTCGTCTCGCTCACCCTATAAAGGCGTTGATATCAATTTACTATTTTACGTCGTATTTCTTGAAATTCGGAAAACAAATCTAAAGTCATAGTTACACCGAAAAGTTCGTGCACCGAAAAGTCCGTACGTTGAAAGGTCCCACCCCGAAAAGTCCGTGCACCGAAATGTCCGTTCACCGAAAGGTCCGACTCGTTGCACTGCAGTCTAGCTTCGTGCATCGAAAGACTGACCGAAACGCCTACACCAGAAATGTCCGGATTTCCCAATTGACCCAAAACAGGAAGTTTGAAGGTCCTATGTTTCTACTTCATATAACCCACATCATAAACTGAAATGCAAAATTAACCGCGACTTCTTTCGTTCGCAAGATGTCCAAAATTAACAGCACATACATTAAAATACGGCAGAAGCGCCCACTTTGTTTAAGCGCCCCTATTAACGTGTTCGAAATCTGATAGTATTTTCAAATAACACGTTAAAAGGAGCGGTGCAACGATATTCAATTGGAATGTTTTTCACTTTACACGAGCTTACTGGCACTAGTGGGACTCAAGGATACTCGCACGCAACGCCACTGGCCGAGAAACTCCTTTGTTGCGGTGTAATTTCAAGGACAAAAGCGATCATTTTCATTCAATCTCTCCTTTGCAAAATTTGATGACGTAACGTGGGGATCGCAGTACCCTCCAGTGACGATATTTGAATGCGGCTCATAGATTGGACCCGAGCATTGCGTGGACACTCGATTTGGGCTCGTGATAATTACTAGCTCGAAGCATTCGGGTAGTGGACCGTGTCCAATCGCTGCAACGACGACAATAGCCGAGCCATAACAATGTCTGGAACTCAGCGCGTGTCCTGTGCTTTGCCAACCCCAGCGCGTGGCTATGATCAACATTGGCGGCATATAATCGGCTCCAGATCACGTGGCCGCTTGTTCTGGCTGCGAGTTGAGGGGGTGAACGCTGCTCGTTTTTCTTTAATATTTTTTCTGGGACTTCTATTACGTGGGGTGAAAAACGAACGCGTGTTTCATAGGTCATTAACGTCAGGGATCCGTTCTAAGCGGTATTTGCGCAAAGTACAAAAATTGCTGCATCGCGCCTTTAGCGCCCGAATTTTACCCGGAAGAACGGCCATGTCTGGAGTCGCCCAGTTTCCAATGAAAATGGAGTGGGCAGTCCCCCGGTATTGTACAGCTCTCTGTATATCTCTGTACTTTTTTTAAATTTGTTCGTTCAATTTATGGGTGGTGCAGAAGGCACCCGATGTCAATCGCAGTGTTGCGCCACATACTCGACAAAAGTATTTATTACATAAGACACTATATACCTCTTTAAAAACGTATTTTGAGTGGTATTAAAGTTACTTTTCGGTACAGACTATCTTGAGTAGGGTACAAATACTTTAAAAAAAGTAATTGAATTACATTTCAAAGGTACTTGGAAAGTTTTGGAATCAAAAGTCAGAAAAGGGTGCTCTATTTGTGATCCCTTCTCTGTGAGATCACATTTTGCTGTGATCTTTATGAGGAACTTCGAAGAAGCGCCTCTGTTGCTGTAATTGAAGTTTACTTTGAAATAATTCCGGGATATGCAGCATAATCCGTGCCGAAATATCTTAGGAACAAGCAGGACTCATATTGTAGACATGGCGCCTGCCGTGCTTTAGTTCGACGGTAGGCTCGGCTCATGGCGCATTTCGGAATGATTTCGTAATATGCCCCGCCGCGGTTCGGGGGACTTGACATGTAGTCCGGCATTGCATATCCATAACAGCCGAACGAGAAATTGATCCAGGCAGCCAAGCAATACGTAG
>JAZHYW010064452.1:0-15716 GCA_037355805.1 Ixodes ricinus
ATGCTCTGCATCCAAAAGTACCAATTTTAAGATCGATTTTCTTAAAAAACCCATTTTTTTTTTTTATTTTTGTTAAAATGTAGATATGATAGTTGTCTACTCAACAAGTCAGTGTATATTTTGTTTCTTACTCAATTTTATGTACAACGAACGACCTGTTGCCCTGAATCAACCTTGAAGAGACAAGCGGCAAGACCCCTTTTGTCAACGGTCCGAGATTTGCAAGATAGTTATGTTGGAATTTTCCCAGGACCATTGGCTCTGTGCTGATGAAATTGTAAAAAAAAGTCTTTTACTTTTTTCCTTTTTGCCAGGGGGGTAAGGAGTGAGCATGGACGCATAAATATTCCGAGTTTATCGGATACATCCGAATTGACCAACATTTTACAGGCGGGTGTTTTTCGGAGTTTTCGGATTTATCCGAAAACACGGAGCCCTACTGATGACATATCTCACCCACAACACCAAGCGGGCTGTCGAAACCAGTCGTCTACCCGAGCATAATTCTGACCTGGCAGTTCGCACACTTCATGACTGATTTGGAAGACGCGATATCTTGATCGATGTACATATTGACCAGCTACTGGATGTCCCGAAAATAAGCAACTCAAGAAGCGCCACCCAACTTCGTCAGCTGTTCGACGCCGTTCGCTTCCACACATATCTAGAAGGCTTGGATGTTTCGCCCAACAACTACACAGTTGTTTTCTCATCGTGTACTGATGAGAGCTCTTTCCGAAGATCTAGCACTCATGGACCGCCTACTAGTGATGCAAAACTATCGATAAATTGACTATCGATAGTATTGATACTTTTTCCGAAACTATCGATAGTGTTGCAGAGCTATCGATATTCGACTATCTATATAGCTATCAATAGTTTTACGATAATTGACCATTGATATTGCTATCGATTGTTTTTCAATAGTCGACTATCGATAGTACAATCGATAGTTTTTTTCCTATCGATAGTCAGATTTCTAGCTAATATCGATACAATCGATGGTAGTATCGTTAGGTTTGCAGCACTAGCAGCGGGTCACTCTTTGCCTGCTTGTCTTCGAGGTTCAGCCAGATTCAGCAGACTACCGGATAGTTTATGCTTACAATAGTGGGGGACTTTTGTTTTCTTTCTCTTCGTTCGGTGGTAGAAGGGCGACGACTCTTACAGAAGGCGCCAGCTAGTCGCCGCCGAGGCTGGCACCGTATGCTCTGCAGTCTGAGTGCGCGCCGCGAAGTTTCGCGACCGTTTCTAGTAGTATTTGCGTGCGGGGGGGGCGGGGGGGTGGTATCAGTGGCTGAGTGGGCTAAAGCGCACACCCAGCTCGACGCGCGTCGAGCGAAAGCTCGCGCTACAGAACCCAGGGATCCTGGGCTTGAGCCCCACCCCTGCCCGTTTCGATCTGGATGAGGCATCGTACCGGCGTGCTGTCGTGTATCACTACTGCGTGGGTGCACGTTAAAGACCCCAGGCTAGCGGTTGTACTGCACTGGCTAAATTGCATCATCTACAGCGAGTGACTCGTCGCAACTTTAAATGGCTGACCAACTACACGCTGTATAAATATCCCCACAACCCATTTTTTTTCGCGTGCGGAGCAGGCACGGATTTGTTGCTCCGCCGCTCATTAGCCTTCCTCTCTCTTTGCCCAAACTCCCGTCTTCGTCATCACTGAAAGCTGAACCAAAGTTGGGATGGTAAGTGCTTGGGCTAGTTGGTGTCCCGTTTGAAAAAATAAAGCGAGAAAAAAGAAGAGGAGCGACGCAAACTACTAGTGTCGCAAAACTATCGATAGTAAACCGTCGATAGTACTATCAATAGTACTATGCATAGTTATTCGATAGTCGACTATCGATGGTACTATCGATAGTTTTTCGATAGTCGACTTTCGATAGTACTCTCAATAGTTTTTCTACTATCGATAGTTTGATTTCTGGCGACTATCGATACAAACGATAGTACTATGGCCTAGATTTTCTTCCTACTACGCCTGGACCCACGGCTTTGTCCGCTCCGCCGTCACCAGATTTTATCCTGAACGCGAACACAGCAGAGCTTGACTTGCGGCTCCCCGCTCGACTATCTCATCCTCGAACACACGAGCCTAGCCTACTGGACCGGGAAATCCTGACATCGTCAACCGATGACGACTTGGAGGACGAGATCGATCGAGGGAGCAGAGGACTACCGTACGGTGATAAAGCACGGCATTACGTGCCTTCGGTATGCCCTGGGCAAACTGCACCAACCCACGAACATCGCCACGCGCGTTGCAAACATCCCAACCGACACACTGCAGCCCAGCGGCCTCCTGCCACAACGAAAACATCCTGAGCGAAGAAAAGTGTACCTTCGGAGGAGGGAACGCAAAGACGACGACCGGCGACGCCCGTTTCGTCCCGTTCTCGCTCGAATCCCACGAAGACGGTGACCGAACGTACGAGGGTGCGGACGAGCTTCCTGTTCTTCAGCTGCAGTTGGCAAAATAAGCAAAAGGTGTCGCTCATTTTCGGACAACAGTCCTCGGACTCCGGAGAGCTCTTACCATGGCTGGTGGGAAACCAACGAAAGGCGAAGCTGAAGAGGTCGGTGCAGTTCACGATCCGGGGTTCCAAGTAGCGTCGACAATAACGATGACACTCCTCGCCTACTGTGGAACTCGGTAGGATCGCAGCGCTCTTTCCATGGAGAGACCAAGTTCTACGACATGCGGAGTATTCTTCTAGATGGGCGAAAGATCAACCCAGTCCTCTTCAGCGGCTCTTCCTTCTTGAGACACCAGCGCCGGCCCGGCAGGATGTTGAGAAATAAAGGACGAGGAAGAGCGCACGGGGAATTGGGGAGCACGCGGGGCTTGGGCACTGGCAATGTCAGCCCGTTTAAGGTTCCACCAAGCGCAGCCTTGAAACTGGGCTCTGCTCAAGTAATAAAACTTGCATAGATCACACTAATCCGCTCAGAATTGAGTAGGCTACTGTCAAATTCGATCCTGACCGAGCTTATATCATAAAAAAACATAACTCTCCGCAGACTAGTGCTGATCGTTTTTTTTCCAGGTCATGCACCCTTTTTTAGTGTCACAGTATTAACAAATCGTGCACAGTTGCAAAAGTTGTCGGCGTAAACTTCCTCGTCATTTAATGTTCCATTAACTTTTCCCCATAGATCGTTTCAGCATAATTTCTTTGGCGTAAAAAAATATTATTTCGCGTCATGATCCTGCATAATAAGTAACGATGTCGTTCATCTATTTATGCATAATCATTTATACCTCTGCAGATAATCGAGAAGAATGACCTAGACCAGGAAATAGTCATTCAAGCCGACCTATCATACTTTCCTGAGCTAATGGTGCAAAGAATATTACATCTCTATTTTGTTTTTGTTTCCTTTATGTATATTTTGCATGTACTACTGTTATGCTTGTGTTTTCATCTGTGCATTTTTATTCCTTGTTATGTTAAGACGGAGGGAAATATATTGTCCTGTTGTAATGCGTTCTCTTGTTCATTCTCTACATATTTCCTCGTTCTATCTAATGTCCTTCATTGAGGGCCTTGAGGGGTATTCTCAATGAATATTTTATCATGAAACCCATATCAAACACCAAAACCAGTGATTCCAGCTTTATTCTAGGCCAACAGTGATAGATGGAGATCTTATAGAATAAGAGTAATTTTTATTATTTCTGCAGTTGGTTTTGCTAATTGTTTCAAAGCAATGTAATTTTCACTAGCGTCATGTCAGCTATGCACCGCACCACGTCAACTTGTTTTTTTTTTGCAAATTCATAACAAAAATTTAACAAGCATGCTGATTTCCATATCCTGCTAGTCAAAGGTGTATTGCAGTGCATAGAAAACTCACCAGGCCTGGATATTCCGTTAAATGCAATAAAGACGCAGTAGCACTTGCTGGGGGTTTCTAGTAGCCAGCTTCTCGCAGTGTCGAGTGGCGTCACGGCATCAGGTGGCGCAGCGTCATGGTGTCTTGTGATGGCACAGTGTCGCGTGATGTCACAGTGCCGCGTGACGTCATGGGGTTACGTGACATGATCCGGTGTTGCGTGACGCCACAGTATTACGTTATGTTGCATTACAATTTTTCCACTAAGGTTAGCGGAAAGTATCTCCTCTAAATTTCGATAGAAGGTACCTTCTATCGCAATTTAGAGAGATACTTTCCCGCTAACCTTTGGTGAGAGAATTGCAATGCAATACCTGTGGTCACGCAACACCGTCATGTCACGTAACCCATGACGTCACGCGCTGTGACCTCGCGCGACGCTATGCCCCGGAACATCCGTAGCCGTTCACCTGTGCCGTGACACCACTCCATGCCGAGTTTGTAACGCCATAACGTCAAGCAATATTGTGAAGTCACACGGCACATGACTTCAGGTGACACTGTAGAGTTACGTGATACTATGTCGGACGCGACACCATGAACGTAAAGCGACAGTATGACGTCATTTGACATTGTGACGCCGCATTACACGGCGACGTTACGCGACGCCTCTTGACGTCACGTCATAATATGGCGTCATGTGACATTTTGACGTCCCGTGGCATCCCGACATGACGTGACGCACTAGCGGATTGAGTCACACGACGTAACATTTCACTCTGACGTCACACCGTCACGTGTCGTCAGTGGCGCAATGACGTCACGTCAAATTGTGATGTCATGAGGCGAGATTAACACGACTGAACGAAGTTCCATCTAAGGTTCCCACGTAAAAGGTATTGCTTTAAAACCGACAAAGGGTACACGAATCAATGAACATGGAAACAATGCTTAGTGGTTGAACAGAGAGCATTTTCACGACCACAATAGTTCAAAAAGTACATCCTGGACGTTGCGAGCAGGCATATCTGAAAAAAGTGTCTTCCAAGGTTTTTAATTTTTCCAGACTTTGAGGAGGCATTACTTGTTCGAAAAAAAGAATATTTTAGGGCGTATTTGAGCATATTTTCATTCCAGGGCATTAATTAAACAGCAGTTTTCAAGAAACGAATTCAAATCTGCTCAAGTACGCGAAACATGTGCACGCAGTACGAGTTCACATATATAAAGAAAAGTGCAAGAACATACCTCGAACAGAGATTCGCACTTCAACACGAAATAATCTTTGGAAAAGTTCGAACCCTCTATAATCAATGGCGACGAAAGAAGAGAGGGGGTGGGGGGAGCAAAAAGCGCGGAAACTCTGAAGTGCCTATGCATTAGCTCCGAACATGGCAAAGAAGGTCCTACAATTTTTCTTGTGTCATATGCATTTTTCTTTCGGTACTAGGCTGCTTTATGTTTTCAGCTCGGAGAACGTTCCATTGAATCTTTTTCCTCGTTTCTTCTCGATTCTACAGTTATAATAATTTTTGAGGGCGTATTTATTTGGAGCGCGGAAAGAAGTAAAAGAAAGAAAAAAAACTGTCCCACAGTGTTTTACGTTTTGTATGTGCATAAGAACTACCCCCCCCCCATGCTGAGCCGAATACTGAACTCAATTTTTTATATATCTGCGTTCTTTCTCAGGTAGAGAAACAATGCACGCTAACGGCCGAAAAATAAATATATTAGGTGGGGCAGTTGCGTCGGGTCATGGCCGCGGGCTTTTACGTGAATACGTTTGCGCGCCGCAGTGACTTTCTTACGTTTTCGATGCTGTCTTACTCGTTTTGCTATGGACATGGCGGTAGTGATCGATGGCTGATTAGATGCCCTTTCCGATGATATCCGTTGCTTTTAGTTCCTCAGGAATTTCGGTGAATACGGGCCAACATACTGGAACCTAAAATGTTTCATAAACTATTTTTGATTGTTTACCTTCAAACACTTTCAAGAGTTATTGTTTGATGATCCATATTGACAAACGTCGACGAGACCTTTCTTTTCGCACTAAGATCGGAGCGCTAGCATATTGGAGTTCCGAAATATAAAGTGCCAATAATTTTTCGCCAACGACCAAAACGGGCACAGAAGCCGCGGCTACCCCAGCCCGCGCCTCGCTCATGGGCGCCAGAAGATGAAAGTCATGCTCGCATTGTAATCACACGCCCGATCAAACGGCAGCCAAAGTGATTTCGAATGGCGCTTACCAAATTTCTTCGTGAACTCGTTGCCATGCGGCATTCGGAGGGCAGATACTGTGGTGACTTGCGTTGAAATTTCTTTGCACTCTGTCATTTGCATGGTGTATAGGCAATGTGACCCCGGCTTTATGGGTCGTTCACACTTGCGGATAAGCGGGCGAATCCGCGTGGACTTCGACGCGGACTTCGACGAACTTGTTTTGCCCGAAAACCTCAATCAGTGTTTATCGTCTAAAGATTGTGTTTATGTCATCCATGATTCTGTAATATCACTTCTAAATCAGTGTCGGGTTTACTTTGACCAAATAATGCTTACTGAAACGTGGTATCAGCAGGACGCTTATATGCTTTTCTTTCCATACAGGGTTGCAAACGTTTCTTTTTAAGCAAAAAGACCGTCGTGGTGGTGGTGTCGCTTTTCACGTGAAAAGTTCTAATAAATGTGAGTTAATGAAACCTTTTCAGTTGCAGATTGATAATGTAGTATTAAGCCTAAAATGTGGAAACAGTATTGTTACTGTTTTGTTACGTTCACCTTAGGCAAATGTTAGAAATGTTATTTATTTTCTTGAACAATTCTTGAATTATGTTTCTGTAAATATATATCGCTCGGCCCTAGGGGGGTGGGGCGCTAATGTAGATATATTAGAATATACCATTCAAGCAAGAACACTCACTAATACGGTAGACTCTACGGGCTTTCAAAACGTTATCACATACGCGACTGGAGTCACATTATCCACATAAAATGCAATTGATATTTTTATTACAAATACTTCCACAAAATTCAAAATCGCGAGAACCATATTCACGAAACGCAGAAAGAAAGTTCGAAGGCTACCGCCACCTTCGGGAAATGTGAGATGATTGCCTACTAGCATTTAGGGACGCGGTCTTAAACTCTGATTGGACCCTTATTTACTCACTTCTAACATAGAAGCGGATGAAGCTTATGACGAATTCTTACACATTTTCAAAGTACTCTTATTGACTTACATTTTCCATTCAAAACAATAAACTGTAAACAGGAAGATAAGGAAACCGTGGGTAACACCTCTGTACATAAAAATTATGAGAAAAAAAAATCGCTTACACACAGAGATTGTAACTCTCAAGAAGTCGGGACAAGTTATTGCGTTTTAAGAAATTTAGGAAAGAATTTACGTCCGAGCTTAGAAAAAGCAAAATCATCGTACTTTAAGCAAAAATTCTGTGACGCCCCAAAACAATGCCATGTGGTTGTTTGGGAAGATATCAATGTAGATCTTAATCTCAGAAAGGTATATTTTTGTATAGGAGAATTAACCCTAGAAGTTCGAACTATGTCGGGAGCGTGCCTGGCAGATTGCTTTAACGCCCACTTTACAAATACACACACTACAGCCTACGACGAAAGTGCCATTCGTTACGTCAGGTATGTCGATGACACTTACTTGTTGAACCCCACCGTCAAGAAGAAGTCTTTAATACATTTTTAAGTCTCAAGAAACAATAAGAGTAGTGATATCGACAAGCTACAAAGTAAAATCAGTTAAATCTGTACTGGACATTATTGTACCAAGCCTGGCGCATATATGAAACTTATCATTATGTTCCGGGATATTTCCCACCAGAATTAAGTTTGCTAACAGTTTAGTCATATACAAAGGTGGTGATGGTAAAAAATCATAGACTTCTATCCGTGCTACTTGTTTTCTCTGAAGCACATGAGTAAATTATTCTTACATGTCTCGATAACGTTTTTTGTAAAACATTGTGTGATAACAGACACTTAGTTTGGTTTTCGAAACGTAAATCAACTAAAGCTGCGCTGATATTTCAAAGGGAAATTATATTACAAAACAAAAAAGCGAGTTATTAGGTTCGTTGTATTCATCGATTTTAACAAAGCGTTTGATATCTGAAATCACAAAATTTTGCATGAGATATTAAGTCGTTATGGATTTCGTGGTGTGCCACTTGCTATGAGCACACCACGAACAATGGTTATTGATGGTCATTGCTCTTTGTTTCTAGAAATATACTTCAAAGGTAGTGCACCTCAAGGAAGTATTTTAGGACCTCTTTTGTTTAATGCCTTCATCAATGATATTGCAGAACATATATAATGAAGCGCAGTTTATTATTTATGCTGACGACACAAGCCAGTTTCTCTCTGCAGATGGATGCTAATTTAGTAATATACAAAGCAAATTCTGTTCTAAGAAAGTTTTTTTATGTGGTCTGAGGTAAATTGGTTCAACATAAACTCAACAGAAACCAGGACTATTTTATTCAGGGCTACAAATAAACCAATCGCGGTAAATCATTACAATCCGACTTGTCACTTCGGCAACTGAACTAGTGAATAAACACGATAAATTTCGGAGAATTTTTCAGAGCACTTGATGTGGGAATCTCATGTCAACTATCTAGCTGGCAAACTTCAACGAATTGTCTGTATTGTCGCTCGTTTTATCAGAGTTTTACTTCACACCATTAAGCTACATATGTACAGCTGCAACGGAAAAAGAGCTGCGCAAGTGACTGACGACCGGAGTGGCAAAATCGCGACACGCCACGCTATTGTTCCCGAGCGCGCCAAAAGCGAGCATGAACGTCTCGTTTCAAGTCTCAACACGAGGGTGGCCGGACAGAAAGCAGCCTGTCCTAAAGACCGAAATTTAATGGCTATCTCTATCTTATCCCTCAATTTTCTGCCAACCACTTCAGCGTTGAAATATGCAACGTGACTGGCACTCTCGCTATCTGCGCGCTCGGGAATAATAGCGCCGCGTGTCGCGATATTCGACGCTCCGGTCATCGGTCACCTATGCTACCATTTTTCCGTCTGCAGCTGTACCATGCTCAATTTGCGTCTCATTTAAACTGTTGTCGTTCCGTCTGGGCTACAACGACAAAAACAAATCTTAAAATTTGTTACTACTGCAAACATAATTAGTACGCTATATTGCGGATGTTTCGTATACAGACCACGTGAAACCTTTGTTTAAAAGATTTAGAACACTTCGTGTGGTAAGCATGTACGAATACCGTGAAAGAGAGGAGGAGACGAGAAACGCGACAGGATGTTAGAACGCGGAGCTCTGGTTAGAAAGATTTTACCTTGTTTCAGCTTAAGTCCAGGACAGCAGTCCACGCTAGTATCTAACGGTACCAATCAGGCAGCGTAAAAGGCGCAAGTCACTCAGCCTTTTTCGTTTATGATTGGTTCGGCCATGAGCGAACACGCACGGAAACGTGACGAACATCATGATGGTGCAATTTAGAAACTGTCGGACTTGTCCCACCACATCGTAGCATCGACTGCGTCTGGATTTCAGCTGAAACGAAGTATGGTGGGTAGACCTAAAGCTTCATCTGCCTTTGTCTCCACCTGATGAGAGAAGCCAAACGCCAGACGCTGGCGTTTCGCGTTTTTACGGGTGTGGCGAGTGCAGTGGAGGCAATGACTATAACTTTAGATCTACGCACTAATCGTTCCAACGAGAGCTCAGAGTTCTCAGCGTCCCCTCTGATTCCTCGCTCCTGAATTTTCGGCACTTAGTAAAATCTTAACGATGTGCTGAGCTCAGCGCTTGTCCTGTGTTTTGACGACCCTAGCGCGTGTCAGTAATAAACATTGGCAGCATACAATCGGCTTTAAGTTACGTGACAGCTGGTTCTAGTGAGTTTCATCGAGGCCGCCAGTGCGTGTAGAAAGAAAAAAAAAAAACTAATGCTTGTTTCACGAGTGATGAATGGAGACGAACTATTGCTAAGAGGTATTTACTGAAAGTATAAAAATTGTAGCATCGCTCCTTAAAAAATACGCAACAGATACGGCCGAGCATTATCGTCGACTCTTCCGTTTTTTAGTATTACATATTTTGTCTTTTTTTTACTTTTTCGAAGTGTCAAGTTTAGTTGCAAACCTGCAATCATTCCACCAGTTGCAATACTCCCTATAAGACGCCCGCAGTTCCTTGTGTTCGCAACACTAAACTATAAATAAAAAAAATGGTCGTGGAAGTCGTTTCTATTTATATTTGATTTGTTCGGCGACGCGTACCCCAAAATTTAATATGAGACGTTATTATATAGTGTCGCAATCCCACGAACGGAGCGCTCGTTCGTTCTGCGGAGTAAATCTAGACTCTTTCGCATAAAATATTAAAATACACTGTCAGGCGATCCCGAAGTACTATCTGAAAAAGTAATGCATGGGTTCTTTTGCGAGTAGTGAATATTTAGAACGCGCTCGAGCTCTGGTGTGTAAAGTAGCAGGTGCCTGCATTGTTCAGCGCGGACGACGCGTCAAGAAAATGGATGTTCCTTGCGCACTTTTCTTTACTTGGTTACTACTGGGTGTTTATTTGAGGCGCGTTTTTCTGCAGCTTGAAATTATAATCGTCATACAAATATTATAAGTGCCACAGAATAAAGTGGTTCCCATTTTTATAAAAATGTGTTTAGGGCTAGCAATTTGTAAACAAAGAGAGGCCCCAATAAGTTGGACTCTAAAAGCAAAACTCGCTAAATATAGCAAGTAAATCCGAACTGGAGAATAGTTTTACGCAGATTACATTTTCCCTCAATAGAGTAGCAGGAAAACCCTTCTCGTATACACATTAGCGGGATGAATGTTACTCTAAAGTTGCGAAATATTGCTCGACTCCCCGTCTTCAAAAATCTAATAAATAAACAATCAGCGCACCTCAAACCACACCGCACATTTAGTTTCCCGACTTCATCCGTAAGATTGAGGTAGAGCGCTCACCAATCTCATCCGGAACATGCGAAAGGCGTCTTTTCTCGCGGTTTGCTCGACGAACAACGCCACAACCGAAGAAACGTTCCATTGACTAGTGCTCAGTATAACAGTTTGAGCAGGGTGGGCCATTTGCACAAGGCCGCAATCCCAGCACTTTTTTCTGCAAAACAACCTACTCTTTTCGCCACATTCAGTAGGAGCAGCAAATGCTGACTGATTGGATCACTGTTTCTTCGAAGATTCACATTGACGTCGTTGTGAGAAAAGATGGCGATAACCGTGGCTTGGCCTGGCCGGTGAAAATGGTGAGGTGTCCACGGTCCAGCGAGAGGCCTCGCCTGCTTGGGCTGTTACACTGAGCTCTGCATGATGGAGCAATTCTTCTACTGCTCTCAGGATAGTGTCCCTATGAGAAAAATTAATGTTCGCGTGTTCCGGATAAGTTAGTAAGCACCCTAACCGGCAATTGAACTTTTTAGTGAATGCGCGTGAGTGCGTGTAGTTGCTCGGATGATGTGGTCTCCTCTTTTGTTTTGCTCGTTTATTGTTCACTTGATGTTGTCCTTACAACTTGTGATTGATGCCCCCTTATGTAATACACTCTTAGCCGGACGTTTAAATGTAAATAAAAATATTATTCAATGGAATATTGAATTATATTGAACTAATTAATGAACAAAAAGTGCAGTTCGGAAAGGATTCGTATTTTTACCGAAGTAAAATCTTTATCGTTATGGCATTTTTTCTCATTTCTGCTAACAAATTATATTATGTGAAACCACTCAGAAATATATAAATATATAAATAGAATAAAAATAAAAAATAAATAGAAGTTGTAAATAGAAAATAGAAATATAACAAATGTGCAACAAAGCTGTTTTCTAAGGGCGTGTAGGGAAACAAAATATCGGCACCGGATTATTTGACTAGAAAATCCTGACAGAAAGGGAAAATCCTGCTGGATAGACGTAAATTTCATCCTTTCAGAAAACATATTTTTACTTTTGTTAATTTTCACTATACGTGATATCATAATATGAGACACGATAAATGCAGGACCAAATTAGAGACTCTCCTTCCAGCAGTGGGCGTATGATTCACGCTTAAGAAAGAAAAAAAGGGTATAATCTTGCACCTCTTGTCACATATATGATATAATACACCCGAAAACTTCAGATCGACGTACAACGCACTAATTTTGAACTGACGCTACCAACTTTCACAAGCGGCTTCATAACCAAGTTGTACAACTTTTTAAAACTGTTCATGTACGTGTAACTGACTGTAAAAAAAAAGTAATAGTTTTTTTGGTTGTTATTTCAAAAACCTTAGTTTTTTTCTTCTGTAGTCTTTGATACGTACTTTTAGTTATACTGCACTGTTATCAAGCCTCTCGTGAAAGGTGGGGCCGTCAGTCCTAATTGAGTGCGCTGTACGTCCAAGCAAAGTTTTGGGGTGTATTATACGTGACAAAGGGTGTAAGGCAACACCTTTGTCACAACACTGTTGGCTTACACCACAAAGGGTGTAAGCCAACACCCCTCTCCAGCTTTCGCTCTGCCAAAGGGTTTAGAGATATAAAAAAAGGCTGGGAAATTATATTTAGGTAGAGCTAACAAAATTAAGTATTTTGGCAAACTGCGCGTTTAAGTACATTCATTTTACCTCATCCGTGAAGCGTAAGGCGAGCACCGCAGCGGAAACCCCTGCCCCGTCAATTTTTTTGTTTGTTTGTTTAGAAGCGGATTACTACAGTTTTCAATTAAGAGAGATGCTCGTTGAAGTAGGTTCAGAAGTTTAAGAAGCACTAAGGAATGTACTCTAAACGTACAGAATATGTACAGGCGCGTAAGATTAAGACCCCAAAACAATGTGTATTTTTGTACATATATATTTATCAATGCGACCAATAACGTCAACAATCAAATGACGACATCGTCATTAGATGCCATTACTTTTATCCAGAACCTCGCTAAAATACTGGCCCATTAATCTACCGTTTTATTTTTCTGGTTTTTGAATTTCTTAGCGTAAAATTTGAGTGGCCGTTAGTATCAAATTATCTGTTCTCGATGCTACAAACATGTCCCCCGTCTGTGACGGTTTGTAGTGGTCTCTGCGAAAATTCCAGTTAATGTACGAAATATATAGCTGTAGACACCTCTGGCTCCTTTGAGACGCGACGCGCTCACTGCCCGCGAGTGCTCTATTAGCATTCAATAGGAGGCGCCTTTCAACTTGGCGTTGCTGGCTCAATGATATCTTCTGAATCCTCCGGCGATGTCCTGCCAGTTCAGGCTGTCTTTGTTGCCCAGGGATTGTGTGAACTGTTTAAAGAATCCGCAACTACTTTTCGAAACCCAAGCACGCGTCCGCTGCGCATAATGTTTTGAAAGCGCTTGAATTCAAAAGCCGTCACTCCCTGAAGATGGAAGGAAGAGATAAAATATTCAATACGCCTGTTTAGTTCGAGAGCTTTATTCCAGCTGAGGAGAGACGCAGCCGTAGGGAGCGCCATCTTGAATAACCCAAAGTTGTTATAATATTTTACAATGTCTTTTTAAGGCTATTTGTGAATCTGCTCAATGGATAGTATAACCACATATCGCATGGGAACAATGGCGATACGCTTGAAGGTCTTGATTAGGCAAACAACATTGCCCTAGGCGGTAAATGCCAACGCAACTTAATAGGTGGATTTCCGACGTATGCTGAAAATACTAGATCAATGTATAATGTATGTCAAAACACAGTTCAAATCAAATTAAGCAAACACAAGTAAGCGGTATTATACCGTATTGCGTAAGGTGTCGTCAGAAGACTTGCATAACGTATTTAGTAGTAAACATTTTTTATTGAAAAACAAACTTCACGTAACAGTCGTCATTTATTTCATTTCGTATCATACGAATTCTTATATTCGCATGTCCCAATAAACACGATTTTAAAATGTCCACACACATTATTGCTTGACACCAGATGAAAAAGACACGGGTTTCTTTCTTTATGCGTTGCCTCAAAAAAGTGTGTGTTCGGGATTATGGCATATGGGGCAACTTTAACCCTGCTAAAATAAGACAGCAAATCCTTCAAACCTATGAGATAGAGATAAAATAAAACAGTAACAGGGACATTTATCATGAAAGTTCTATAATGCTTAGAAATAGGGCTGTGCGACGATTAAACATTTTAACCGAAGTAGTCGCCAATGTTTAATTGATTAATTATTCTAGTAATCGGTTTCGTTCATTCCCATGCACGATATTTTAAAAAAGAGGTCAAAGTGCCATTTTGTGCCTTTGCCGAATATATGAAAAATGGCCAAATCTAGAGTTTCAGAATTTTAAATCAAACGATGTGTAGTTGAGAACGGTCAAAAGACACCCACACTCAAAAAGTATTACTTCATCCGCAAAGGCAAAGAGGTTCGTTCATATTCTGCGACAATGGCGATATTCTATGATTGTTCACGATAGTCTCCGCTGCGTTAGACGGATATTCGCATGGCGTTGAAAGTGGCAAGGGCGCGGATGACCTTCTCCACGTGTTTTGAGTTTCAAATCTCCCGCTTCCAGTGTACTTTAGGTAAAATGTTAATGTGAAATTAGATTTCATAAAGGTGTACTCGTCCACGTCTGAGTAAGGAAAGCGTTGAATTTGTACCTTTTGTTTTTGTTTGTCAACACTTATTCAATTAATTGGTTCAAAAACATTCGGAAAAACTGATCAATCGATTCAACGTAGGTTAATGAATCAGGTGTCGAGCCCTATAAAGAATGATGTATTATGGAGTGATCGTTTACATTTATCGTGAAGACATTACACTGCCGCTCAGGGGAGCGAAGAATGTATTGTTAATTAGTTTCCTTATCAAATTTCGGAAGAAAAATGACGTCCCGTAACTTGGGGTCACGTGACTTAATGGCTTAATGAATCAGGTGAAACTATGACGTCACGTGGCCGGATGTCACGTGACATGACGTCACTTTCTCGACTAAATTTAACAGGGAAATTGGCGTCAACTGATTTCATGGTAAAAGTAGAAATCACGACTTCACGCCATGATATCACATCATGTGACGACGTCGCGCTACGTCAGGTCAAGTGACATCATTGTACCGCTTAACACCACGACTTGAAAGCGTGACGTCAATTTCTTCACTAACTGTATAGGGAAATGCCCAGAGGGACGGAAGAGTGGACAAATTTCTAGCATAAAAGTTTCTTTAAAAAAAACATTTTACCTTTTGATAGGACGCTTTTATATTCTCACAATTCATTCTCTACCCTTGAGAACACGGCAGAATTTCACGAATCTCAAACTGTAAGGGTGACCAAATAGTGAGTCGATTAAACTGCAACCCATAAGATTAAACACAGTCGTTCGCGTACAGTGTGATATCCATGACAGCAGTTTTTTTTTCACCCATCTGTGCGCAGAGGGCAGCTACGAGGTTGACAAGGCGTGGCTAGGAAACAACCCAGAAAGGCCGCATAGCACAAAGGCATGGGAAACTTATTTCTCCAGGTAGAGACAAGAATGCGGGAGAAATTTCCCGGAGAGTGCACTCGAATCTCGTTTGGCAACTTGTTTTATCAAGCGAGCTTCACCATCCGTCGGCCCGTTGGTCTAGGGGTATGATTCTCGCTTTGGGTGCGAGAGGTCCCGGGTTCAAATCCCGGGACCTCTCGACTCAAAGTGCAGTGGTAACTAATCTATCAGTGTTGTTCACTGTAAAAAGAAATGTACTAGTATTGCCGGCATAAATGCCAAATGAAGCGTTACTTGCCATAGTAACTATATCATTTATAAACAAATTAAAAAGCAATGATCCTAAGACAGCACACCAAATCGAAACTGAAGCACACAG
>JAZHYW010064453.1:0-88383 GCA_037355805.1 Ixodes ricinus
TCTATTCCGCCCTTGCGTCAAAAGTGGCCGCTAGAGACGTCATGAGAGCCGGAGTGTTACGCTTTCGGATGTAGCTATCCTGGTGGTTGGTCATTGAGGTTCGGGCAAAACGCACGAGCAAACGTGAGTGTCCCTGACGTCGCGGCGTCCCAACTCCTGGCTGTCGAAGCTTTCGCGGACTGTCAAGTTGGAGAGCGAACTGCAGCTGACCAGGCGTATGCCACATTCGCCACTTCTGGTGGAACGCCACCAGGATCGCGGCCGACGACAGCATATGACACTTTTATGGCGTCATCAGCCAGAAATCGAAAGACCCCTTTTTTGAACGCGGTAAACACACCAGTCAAATACGTGTTCCAGGAGCCATAGTAAAACTAACTCAAACAGCTGAGGGGCAAGTTGGACAAAATAAAATTGGGACCCCTCCGCGTGGCTCCTGCCCGAAGTCTCAACCAGACTTGTACCGTATCATTACATGCGATGAAATGACTTGTAATTAATTACTTTCCGGAGTAATTTAAAAAAAATTGATTACCTTTATAAGGTGGTAATCTCGAGCGTAATATGAGTACTTCTAAAAGTAATACACTTACTTGCAACCTTTGTTATGTTTATTTCCTTTTCCAATGGTCCTATCTGTATCCACAACCTTCCTACCGTCCCACCAAAGAATCCTCAAACCAAGTTTCTGACTAGGGGAATGGTCTACCAAAAGTGGTGGCTTTAGAAGGTGAGTAGATTGTAATCCGATGATTCTAATCTAATAATAAATAGAACGAAAGACCCGTTCTCAAACCGGTAGAAAGTTAGGCCGTCTTGAAAATCTGAAGTAATCTGAGAAGTAACGGGTAACAGTGACTTTTCATATCAAGTAATCTAGTAATCAAATCTAATACTTTTTAACCCCGAGTAATTGTACTTGTAATCGATTATTGTTGTTAGTGATGCGTGCAAGACGAACTGGGACTGACCCTGAGAAACGGCTTTGACGCCCTGATCTCGAGGACGCCCGAGGCGTAGTACTGGCCATCGGTGACCCAGAGCAGAGCCCTGGCCGATGGTGGGCCGCTGTGGCGGAACACAATCTTGCCAGCGTCCAGGTCCGCCTGGCTGAAGTGATACACTTGGGCGCCCATGTTGTCCGCGTGGAACAGGGCGCCGTTGGGGATGTCCCGCCGCGTGTACTGGATCTCGGACGGCGGCGAGTCCACGTCCTCGTACTTGAGATCTTGGGACGTCAGCGGACGCTCCGAATCAGCGACAACCTGCAGACGTGGACGCCACAGTGGTGAGACTTACTTACAAGAGAAAAAAACAAAACAGGAATATAATATAGTCCAGCTGTTCCAACACGAGATCAGCAGTAGATGCTCCACCTCCAACGTAAGCTTTCCATAATACTTCGGCGCACGCGAAACCAAACGTGCCTCAAGACATCGTGCGCGTGCTGGAGGCAGAGCATCTATCGATGATGTTATGTTGCAACAGTCTATAAACCAGGGTATGACAGCACTGAGAAGGCAGCTATTGGAATAGTCTCTATTGGCGACGTGAGCGATCGAAAGCGTCGCTGTGGTCGGCCCACCACAATTGACCGAATGCTGACTATGACGTCAGCAAAGGATGTCTCATCGACGGAAATAAGGGGAATGTAAGAACTTCAATTTTGACGGTGTTGGCAGTGTTGCTTTGAGAGCGCTATGATTTCAGGCTTCACACCATGCACATTACAAACACCATCGAACGTGTTGTTCACAAGGTAATGACGTCACGAAAGGTAACCAAACGAGGGCGCCACCGAAACATCTCGCCGCTAATAGTCATTGACAGGACGAGGGCGGTAAGGAGAGGTTTCAGTTGTCCCGCTTCCAGCGCGAGCTTCCTACCCTGGATAACGGTATGGCTTCTCGTAAGCCTCGCGCTTGCACGCGAAGGTAAAGTACGTCGGAAAGCAAAGAACGCGTGCTGGAGTGCAGCCATCGGAAAGAGGTGCCCTGTCGTTCTCATCCTGTTAATTAGTATACCCCGTCCTGTGATGTTTCGCCGTTTAGATAGAGGCTTGTGCCCAGTGGAAACGCGCTTGTATACAAGGGGTTGGGGCCATATTACCTGAAAGACTCGGTCCACAACACGCACGGGAGGGTTGTCGTTTCGCATCGACACGGACACCTTGAAAGTCCCGTACAAAAGGCGTTCACCCTCTGCGTACGCCACGAAGTCAAACTCGTCCCGCTCATGCTCCGAGTCGTCGTGTCTGTAGACAAGCCTCTTGGCGTCCAGCTGGTCAGAGGTGAAGTTGACCACGGGTCGCGCTTCGACCTGACTCAACGTGTCGTCGAGCAACCGCAGCTCTCCGTGACTCGGAAGCCTGGTGACGTTGAACCGAGCCTGACGCCCTTGAAGCAGCGGTCTCAGTCCTCCCAGCGTGGTCTGTCCTCCTTCGGTCACGGTCAGCTCCTCGCTGACCAGCACGGCATCCTTGGGAAGGTGACACACGCGAAACTCCTGGTCTCTGGCCTGGGCATCGCCACCGGCGGACACGTGAAACCTAAACGAGTCGGACACTCGCACTAGGGCACGTCTTCGTAGCTGGTACCGGAGGACGCCCTGGTCGATTTGCCGCTGCGTGAATTGGTCTCCTGCACCCAGAGGACTCGGAGATACCATACTTGAGGACATAGGGGTGGACGTCATCACGAGGTTTCCCATCTGAGGCGGCTGTTCCAGGGTGTAGACGACGACGTCCGGCGAAGAAGGCGAGGGCCAAGATGTGTAGGTGAGATGCGCCGCGCTCACGATGCCCTCCAGGATGCCCCTCGAGCGTGAGCTGTTCGTTGTGCACGGCTTGGACGCTCTCGAAGGACAATCGAAAGTCGAAAGGTCCCTTCTCTTGCCGGAGCTTGATATCCAGAACTGGAAGAGGTCCTGGAGACCCTCTGCCGGGAGGGCATCACCCGAAGACGTGTCCGTGTACCGGACCTTGCCACGTACGATGTGTCGTTGGCTGAAGTGGCCCACGGGTGACCAGCGCCCCGTGCTTTTTAGTCGCTCGATGGTGCCGTGGCGAGGAGGCTGCGTTATCTGAATAGATTAGAACAATACCCAATTGTCGGAAAGGGAAACATTCCAAGTGCGCTTCTTCATATTTTACAGCGAATACAAGAAGCGCTAGTTAACCAGATGGGTGAATACGGCTGATCCATTCGGATCGGGGGCAGGCTTGCTTCGAATTACAACAGCTAAAATTTACTTATATATGTACCCTTTCTAAAAAATTCCATCGATATGACGGATGCCCCTCTCAGCAACAAGATGGCGCAGCTTCCATTATACGAATCGTGAAGAAAGGAATAAAGAAATAATTAATCCTTCCCTGTATTATGCCACCAGACGAATAATTCCTGCTTGGTTATCTCTTCAATAGACCGATTTCACCATCCCGCTTGGTTACGCCACCGCTACCGCAATGCATTGAGGGAACCTCAGTCTTTCTGCACGTGCGACAAACTCACTGGAACTCTGCGCATGCAGAGCATGAGGCGGCACGAGCCGTCTTGTGCACTGCTGCCTGCCTCCTGCGAACTAAAGTTATGGCGGCATCACGCGTGCGCCGAACGCTTGGTGAGATCGGTCTCTTTCAACATCTTTTATTTCCTAGGTGTTCTTAAAGCCCAGTGCATATACTGGATCGGTCACGCCTTCTACAACTGCAGGGTGGGCCCCGTTTGAATACAGTATCAAGTACTGAGCTGTCTCCTCCTCATCATCACATTCGTGAAAGGGGCGGTGGAACAATTTTTGTACTTTGCGCGAATACCGCTTACAGCGAATTCCTGACGTTTATAACAAATGAAACACGCGTTCGTTTTTCTCCCCACGCAATAAATGTCGCACGAAAAAAAAAAAAAAAAACGAAAACAAACAAACACGAGAAGCATTTACCTCAGCTCCCAGCCAGAGCAAGCGGCCACGTGATCTGGAGCCGATTATATGCCGCCAATGTTGATCATAGCCACACTGAGTTCCAGACATCGCTAGGGTTTGGCTATTGTCATCATTGCCGCGATTGTACACTGAGCCACTACCCGAATGTTTGTGGAGCTATCGATTATCATGAGCCCAAATCGAGTGTCAACACAATGATCTGGTCCAATCTATGAGCCGCATTCAAACATCGTCACTAGGAAACAAAGCGACCCCCCCCCCCCCCCCGCTACGTCATCAGGTTTTGCGGTGGGGAGATTGAAAGGAGACGCTCGTTTTATCCTTGAAATTACTCCGCAACAAAGAGGTTTCTTGGTCAACGGCGTTGCGTGCGAGTATACTTGTCTCACTAGAGCCAGTAAACTTGTGTGAAGTGAAAAACATTCCAAATGATTGTCTTTGCAACGCCCCTTTAAAGGAACACTTACTGGATATTTATGCTTGCTAATGATTTTATTTGAGCATGACCTACAGGAGCCCCACTACCCAGAACACAATTTGCGGCTCGAAATTCCTTTCTTTTTGCCCGAAAACAGCCGATCGAGAGTTGGTCATTTTCAGTCTCCCTCACTCTCTTTTCCATAGCCACGTAGCGTTCAAACATAGCGTACCAAACATTTTCAAAGTCGTGGGTCATCTAAGGCACATATTCAATATTAAGAATAGAAAAGAATATAAACCATATTTTTGTGGCCACCAAAAAACTGAAAATACGTTGATCGAAAAAGAAAAAAAATGTTGCGCAGATTACAGGAAGTACACGTACTACGTCATTCTCAATATGGCGACGTGCCGCAGGCTGGACGACGCGATGGCGGCACACGACGGACCTACGTTGCGACGGACGTGGGGCAGCTATACTTCGAAACTGTCGATCGTGGTACTGGTCAGTCGATCTTCAAGAGTAGAGCATCGAGCGGGAGGATATCGTGGCACTCCGAACGATAGGTGGGGAACCGGGGGGAAAGGGGGGGGGGAGGTTCTTCGCGTGAAAGCAGGGTCTATGAACACTTCCACAACACAAAAGGCCATAAAAGAAACGTTTTCACAAGAAGTGCAAAGACAACAACCGGAACTGAGCTGGACAAGTGACGCTGGGCTCTGTCTCGTAGCTAGCTGGAATCGTTCCGTGCTGCCACTCACCTCGTAACGAATGTCGAGGCTCTGGTCAGGCGCGTTGGTCACCGCCGACAGGTTGGCGGTGCTCAGGGCCGTCCAGCCTCCGCGAGCGAGGACCAGCCCCGTGTTGTTGGCCAGGGAGAGGGCCAGGTCGAAGGCCTGGACACGGAGCACCACGGTCTGCGACTGGGCCTCCGAGCCGCCGTCCGAGACCCCTAGTGCCACGTGGGACTCCGCCTCCCGGCCCCGGTGCACGAAGCTCACCAGGCGCCGGTCGATGTCTTCCTGCGGTGGAACCACACAACCGCGCTGTCACACTGCCAATGCACCTTACAAGGGACAGACTGCAAACATTGTCCGCGAGGGTTGTCTCTTCTCTATATGACGGTCCTGTGGGTATACACAAAACTTGCTGGAGACATGTTCGAAGAATACATGTGTAGCAAACCAGCTTCGGAGATGCGTCAGGCGGTTCCGCCGATAATTATGTCATCATGTTTGTGGCGAACACGGGGGCGTCTTTTGTAGGAGCACTTGTGCAGTTTTAGTGGGTCATTGTGTTAAGTTAACGAGTTTGGTATTAACTTATTAACAAGTTAACGTGACTTGGTAACAATATCCGATACTTCGCCGGAACCTTTACGAATATGTCTTGTTGTTATGGGCTGTCTTTATCAGAGAGTGAAACGATCCACTAAAATTGTCAGCCAACTATAATGCATAAAGTCAACTATTTCACGAGTGATTATTGTTGAAATTTGTTTAGAAGATATTAAACAGTCATTATTGGGGGAAGAACTTTCTTCATTATTTTCCCTTCAAAACTTGGCAGGAAAAGGGACGCAGGCGACACTGGTTTACGCTGTAGATGAGAAATTTGGCCAGTGCAGTACGACTGTTATCCTGATGTCTTTAAAGTGTATAACGCTGTAGTGATAGACGACCACACGCTGGTACGATGCTCATCCAGATCGAAATAGGCAGGGGTGGGGACTGAACGTGTTCCGGCGTCACGCGACGTGTAATGTGACGTCACGTCTCGGGGCGGAGTTGCGGTCTCGCGTGGTACCATGACGTCACGTGACATCGGGTCACGTGATGTCAAACTTCTTATTAGGCTAGTGTGAACATTTTGCATGGCGTGAAGTCGCGCGGTGTTAGATCACATGCTGTGAACTTTGCCGCTAGATTTAGCGGGGAAATGCACGCGCGAACGGACAGATGAACGGAAAAACATTCCGGGATTAGGGAGTTCCGTTAATAAACATGCGATGCTTTCAAACTAACCACTGTATTATATTCTGTTTCGCGCTATAACTGCTGGCTCACACACTTGCGACTGCTTACGACCGGAGAGGCTCATGAACCACTTTTAGGCCTCTTAGGACTGCTTACGACAGGATGTACGCAGTTGCGCGTACAGCGGCGACCTGGGTTACCATGGTCGCATTCTCGTCGTAAGAGGCCACAAAAATATTTAATGCATTCGGTCGTAAGTGGTCGCAAATGTTTGAACCGGCCTCGAGTATAGGCGTAGCCAATGCTGCTCAAGCAGCGCCAATCTACAGCCATCACGCGCAGAATGAAAGCACATTATCGCGGGGGATTCCCCTTGCTCGACTGGTCTAGTCGGCGATAAGCAACGCACAGAGACGACGAGAGCTGTTACGTCACACTTTTGGTGCTGCTGGATTGGTTTTATCGGTTCCTGGTGTCTGCTGTGCTCGGACGTATTGTGAAATGGCGTACAGGACTCGCGGAGCCGATACAGACAGCGTTCAAGGGACTCGCCTGTGTGAAGGACCTCAGCGGTTCCCCAGGCCTGTCGGCGTGTTCCATGAAGCCGTCCTTGTCGGTGTCCCCCAAGCTCAGCACCTTGTAGACCAGCTCGGATGGTTTGGTGTCCTCGTCGTCCGCCTCCAGCAGTTCAGACGTCAAGAGTTTGCGGGTACCTTTTGCCAGTCGAAGCACCTTACCCGGTGGAACCTAGAAGGCGGGCGTCCGACGAAAGAAAGTGGAATTAATTCTTTTGTTGTAATATTAAATATAAAATTGCAATAATCAGCGAGACCTATATACTTCAAAGGCAACTCCGATCGGAAACGAAACCAAAATAAATGAGTAGAATCGCTTTAGTGGCACGAAATATGACCACAGCCAACATATTACGTCAAAGTGAAGCCGCGTACTCCACTGAAACCGATTTTAAATATGCCACCAGCTGCTCTTTGGCGGGCGGCAAGCGGGTTAGCTATTAGTCGAGGAACACTCGCGCAGCACCCTTGTGACGTCACGTCGCGGCCGTACGGCTGATGATTAGTGTTGCCATCCCTCTAGCAGATGAGATTCGGTTTTGCGGTAGACGCCCGAAACCAAACTTTGAGCCGTTTAGATTGATAAAACTACACACAATATCGGACAAAACAAATTATACCTCCTAATTCAGGGACAGTGATTTAGCTGAAAACATTCGTAATCCCAAATTAAAAAAATATTGACCGGAGTTGCCCTTGAAAAGAATCATGTTATGTTTCTACACGGAAGGAGAAGACTTTTAAACTGATGAACTGCCACAGCAGGACGAACAGGCATATCATTTTTTGTTGTTGCTGTAACTATTGTATAGTAGAAACGGTTGTCGCAAGTGCAAGTGTGCTGTCCTAATGAAGAAATGTTTGCTTTAACTTTGTAACTCCACTGTATAACACCCTCGGGCGCTGCAGAATAAAAAAAAAAAAAAAAGAAAGTATAAGAGTGATTTTTTACGCTTCGCTTCTACGGGACTTTGCCATTTGTACAAAATGGCGAGTAACTTAGCACAGATGTATCGCTGCATCAGCCCTATGTCAAAATATATCACGAAGTCTTCACTGCATTAGCAAAGTCAGCACTATCTTCCGCACTGAATAATAGCTCTGATGGAACGCTGTGGTGTATGTGTGAAGAGGTCTTTAAAATGGCACTGACGAGCCTTTCCGCTGCTTCGTGTTGTGAGCTCCGATCGTTCAACTGGAGCTAAATCGCCTCTGCACACAAGCAAACCAATGTGTTATTGCGAAAGGGCTGACGACACCAGCGGGACGTATGGATACGATCGACAGGCGAAGGCAACAACTTGTTTATGAGTTTTCTTGGTCATGCAAGACGCGAATGAGATGCTGCGGTTGATTTTTTTTTTAAATCTCGTGATTGAATGGAGTGTTGTTCTTCGATCGATATCCGCGTGCTGCTGCGTCGACATTTGTAAATATGCGTGGTAATATTCTAGTTTTTACTGGAAGGTGAATAACAAGTTTGTGATTATTGAAAATGTGTTGTTGATGCTTATGTGTTTATTTATAATAATGTTATTTTGTTAGTCTTTTAGCGCGTTTATACTAAGAATCCTAACGTAATTAAGGTAATAGTGTTACGGCGAAATACAAAATAAGTTATCAGCTATTTGTTTGAGGCAGCTCGAGCGCCATGGGGAGAAGTAAATTAGTTGACCAAATAGTAAGTTGAGTACCCCTGCCACACTGGAAAAGTTGATATATTTTCATTAAATGATATGAGATTTAATCAGTCCGCGGTCTTGAGTGATTTTACGAGCGTCACTTAAAGCTGATTTTCGACCCATAATGTAATTCGATCGAAGTTACATTAATTTTGCCATGTGGCCAGAGGTATAATGCAAGGGAATTCAGTGACTGCACGCGATAGCAGTCGCAGCATGATCAGTAAGTGACGCTTGTCCTAGCCGTGTCCGCTTTGGCTACGTCTACCTGATTTTTAACTGTGATCTGTTTTGCTCTGTCAAATCCCTGCGTGTCTCGCCATTTTGCCGAAGTATTTTTTGTACAAAACATGCATTCCTACGAGTAATATGTTGCGTGACTAAATGTTTTTTCGACTTAAAAACAATCACATTTTTTATAGACTTTTTTATACATACCTCTTGCCATTTCGTACGATTATATAGCGGTGTAATGTTTTGCCCGTGCTACAGATGTTTTCCGGGCTCCACGTTGCTATGTGCAGCTTTTATTTTCGGCTAATAAGACACGCGCGTATGTGACTGAAAGCGCGTTACGACGGTCGATCCACGCGCGCGTTGCATTCGCTTCGGCGAGCGCGCCCGATGGCATTCCGTTGCGACGCCACGAGAAGAACGCCACGGCTTTATTTCTAAGGAGGTGTTGGTTGGTGGCGCTGTTGGGCTGATGCTTGTATGTGCCCGTGTATGTGTACACGCGCTCAATGTATATGTTCAGCTGATGCTTGTGGTATGCGTAATGTATCTACATGTGTGTTATAATAAAAGTGCCAAGAAAGCCGAAGCGTAATGGTGGCGTGAGCAAATTAAAACATTTTCTAGCACATAAATTGGCGGTATCCATAGTCGTTGCAGCTCAATAGGTATGGCGAAGGTGAGGATGGCCGGGGAGGAAGCGACGGAGCGCTAAAGAGGGAGTGAGATTTCTTCCTCTCTTCTCCAGCGTTCCGTCTCTGCCTCCTTTCGACCCGTCTTACCCTCGCCCTATCTTGAGTTGCAACGGACTATACCCCGACGCGCTCCAGTACTCTGTAGATATACGTGCGATATCTGGCGGGTGCTCAGACGACACTGCCAGTACTCGATTGACATATGCGATACGGCGGATGCTCAGCCGACTCTAAGTACTCTGTGGAACACGAGGTGACATCTGGCGGCTACTCGGACAGGAAACTGACGGCACTCGATTGACGCGCGATGCCGGCGGATTTTCAGCCGACGCTGGCAGTACTCCAGTGATATTGGGCTGGTACGGCCCCGCTTTTTCAAACGATATTGTCTGGACGCCGGTGTGGATGGGAAGAACCGTACTATTCCGGAGTGATCTGCCAACAATGTTGTGTGTGATACTCGCCTAATATTCCTGTGCCGCTTGGGAAGGTACTAAAACATGAACATTGATTATATCAACTCGAGAGCGTTTACGAAACTTACGCCGGCAATGTTGTCTTTCAGTTTTATGGGTAATCAATACGGAGACGTGTCCATGCATTGAACGTGCAGCAACTGTTTTGGCACTTTTGATGCAGTGACACTCACCTTGACTCTGGGTGCGTCGTTGACGGGCGACACAAGCACATGAAGAACAAACCGCCGGCGTCGCTGCAGGGACGCAGGAAGATCGAAACTCCTCGACCGAAACTCCAGCTCAAACACCACCGAATCACCGTGGTTCTCCGAACCGTCGTGCGTGTAGCGCACTTTCCGCGTTTCAAGGTCCGCGAAGGTGAACACGTTGTCGGGAGTCCCGCGATGCCACACCTCGATCTCCAAGGCACCATGCTTCGGCGGATCCATGACGTGGAACAGAACGCCAGTATCCGAAACTCCCAACTCACGGTAGTCGACCAGAAGCTTGATGTGCTCCGTCGTGACCACGTCACTTCCGCCTTCCGCGACGCGGAGCGGCGACAGAGCCAGCAGTTCGTCCAGCGACGCGAACACACGGTACGGGCCCGTAAAGTTGGCCCGGACGCAATCGTCGGCGACACTTTCACTTTCCTCTTCACCATCAGGCGCACAGAGACAGCGGAAGCCGTCTGTTCCGTCCTGTACACAACGGGCACCAGGCTGACACGGGTCCTGAAGGCAGGGAAACTCCCAGACGCAGTCCGGTTTCAAGCCTCGGGTCACGAGGGCATCTGGAAGCCCCACGGGCTTGTCATTGACATGTCCGTGCCGCAAGCAGCCTCGAAGGGAAGTTTCGGACTGGAGGCCGTGTTGTAGAACTGCCCTTGACTGCGAGGCCACGTCCAGGCCTCCCAGGTACAGGTGGCCAGCCAGATCAAAGAACTGGTTCCGGCCCAGTCCGGTTCGGAGGGATTGGACTTGGCCATCGACACTCAGTTCTACGTGGGAAGGGCCGAAGTGTAGGCCTAGGCGGTGCCAGGCGCCGTCGCTGACTGTCGTCTCGCTGCGGAGGGTTACCACCTGGAGGACGGTTTCACTAAAGTCAGAGATCCATATGCAAAAGAAGTCCCATGTGGTGTAGTTAGTGTCAATAGACCGATCATCACCATGAGTTCGGCGCATGCACGACGCCGTCATAATTTCATTCCCAAAGAGGCTCTTTGCAGGCGCAAAGCAGTAGCGAGGTTGTCGCACATGTAGAAAGACTCAAGTTTCTTCGATGCATTGTGGCAGCGGCGACGGATTTAAACTGGCTTGTGAGACTGGTTTATCATTAAGTTTTTGACACGTTGGAGGCTTCTCGTACAGATAGTTTTGCTCGAGAGACACTGAGCGCGGCAAGATGGGAGTCGCAAGTCTAAAATGTGATCTTCGATTGTGGCGATCAGATATATTTTTCTGGACCTGCGAATCTTTCACGAAGTGGCTTCAATAACAACCGTTCACTTACCTGAATGGCCTATTTTATTTTCACTATGACGTCTTTTGCAACTTATTGTTGACGATTCATTTTCTAGAATCTCGCAGACGCCTTCCCCTTTCTTCGTTCACCGAAGCTATACGATAACCCCCCGAATGTAAAAATACATAGTCCTAACATCATAACAACCGAGTTGAATGCAGATACGTCTCATTCACAGATGAAGAACGGTAAAAACCACCCAACATGGCGGCTCCGAGTGGCATGATGATGATACCAGAGAGGAAGTTTGCATATGTTCCGTTGATCTGTCGTTATGCTTGAAAGAGAAGCCTCTGTGTTTACTAAAAAGTTTAAGATCTGTGGCCTTTTGCGAGCCAAACCTTAGCACTTAAGTAAATAAATCAAGCACGTGCACGACTGTATATTTCGGAATTTAATCATCAATGATGCAAGCCGCATGAAGGTCAATGAACTACAGGGTTGTCGTTTTGGGGTTTCTTGACGCAGCCTAAGGGGTTTCGATTGCGTTAAAGAACACGTAAAGTACAATCGCGGACAGTTTAAGCTATAACAGCCATTTATGTTTCTTTGTGGCATGCCTGCCAGTTTCTGATAAAAGTTTTGGTGTACACTTGGGCAGCAACGCAACGTTCTGTCCCAATCCTCGAACTTTCTAAGATCACAGAGTTTGTGGGAATCGCAAGCGTAGAAAATGCCGAATGGGGTGTTTCGGTTCATATAATCCGGGATGGTACTCTCATGTCTCGTTAATATGAACCTTGTTAATTTAGATTCCCCACCGTATGGAGCAACATTTTCCGGGGCGAACTAGGTGAGTACTAGCGTTGAAAGTAACGCGGCACAAAGTAACGACGTTACTGGTAACGCGTTAGCATTCTCAGTAATATACCAACGTACTGGATAGAATCTGAAATCACTAACAAGCAACATAATTTGGTTACTATTTTATGGCATTGTGTTTAAACTTGTTTTAGTCGTTACTTGTTATTTTTGCGTAAAATAAGTCGCTTTTTCGATTCCCTTAAAATAATTAGGGCACCAGCGGGACCTCACTGAACTCTAAAAATTTAATAAACGAAGATTAAAAAAAAATGAAAGACGTTTAAAATTCCTTGTAGTGCCGAATTTTTTTGTAGTGCCGAATTAGAACGCAGCTCTTGAGAAGGAGGGGGGAGAGTATGCCCCTCCTCTCCTCCGTACCCTTCCCTCCTCCTCTCCTGCTCCCCTCCCATTTAGAGGAAAATTTTCGCTAAATTTCCCGGTAAATTAAGCGAAAATTTCCCCGTTCAATTTAGCGGGGAAATATTCCCGCTATATTGAACGGGAAATTTACCAACCTTTTTCCCGCTAAAATTAGCAGGAAATTAACGCGCTAGATTTAGCGGGCAAATTTAGCGACAATTTTCCCGCTAAATTTAGCTTGAAAACTGAATTGGTGTTGAGGTCACGTGACGTCGATTTCCCAGCTAAATTTAGCGTAAAGAATTCCGCTAAATGTTGTTCGCTAAATTTAGCGTGATGTCACGTGACGTCATTGCTGGGAAACGTCCCATAATGCAACGCGCGGTTACGCCGACACTGATGCCGCTCAACCCGGAAACGGGCACCTAAGGGCTGCGCTCTAAAAAATACAATGAAACCACTTTATAACAGTCCAGTTGTTGCCTGAGTTTGTAACCGCTTCTTATCGCAGCTAAATAATAATATTAGAATTCAAGCTTACCCAAACCTATATCGAAAGTATCATTCGCCAGGTTTAGGGAAGCACTGTAGCGAATTTGACGTTAGGTTTGGACAGGCTATCAAGAAACGCTATTTCGTTACTTATGCGTATCTTTGTACCAGCCAAGGAACTGAGAAATGCATGCGTTTTTTTCCTTGTTAATTTAAACAAATCAAATACTAAAGCTTCTTTTTTCTTCTTTTGCAAAGAGGTGGTTTTATTAATCAAACATGACTATGCTATCAAGAAAGACGTGAGCTGAAATACTTCTTTGACCTACCTGCCAATATTCCAGAGAGTACAGGTCTGAACTAGGAATAAAACGCAAAGTTGAGGCCTCATTATTTGCACTAGTCGATAAATTGAAAGATGATATAGCCCGTAAAAACCGGAAACTGCAAAAAAAAAAAAGCCATGTCGGGTGTTTTAGCTTATAGTGTTTTTGAGAATACGAAAGCCGACTCATGAGAAATTTCAAGAATTATCGAGACTTCAGCGGCTGTTTAATTTTATTTTTTTGTCCAGACTCCCCGCTTGACCAGCTCTTGCTAAGTGGAGGCGTTGCCTCCAGTGTGGAGGCATTCCGCGACAAAATGCGAAATCAAGCGCGACAGGAGCCACCGGGTCGGCAAGTTGAGCTATCAGTTTACGGGCGCTTGACAATAAGTTCGCAAGATCGAAAACGATATGCGTTTTTTTTCAATTCTATTTCACCGAACAAACAACGCCGAAACCGGTGTTGACGCAGCAATCGTTGACCGACCAAGTGGGGATAAACGAAAAATATCAACAAGCGCTCAAATGCCGTTCGAGCACAAACTGGCCTCGATGATATCTCGGCTTTCTTTTGGCAGATATCACTGGTGGCAGGGCGGATAATAAAAATCAAGAAGATATAAATGACACCAGTTTTTCTTTGATTATATAAATAAAATCTTTCGCACAAAGAAAAAAAATCTCGAAAATAGTTTTTATTTACCGCTGGTTCATTATTTTAGGCTATTTATATGCATTTGTTTTGTACTAGAATCAAAGAATCATATCAAGCAAGAAATATTTATATCTGGCTCAATACGAGAAGAAAGCAGTTTTCTTCTGAGCAAATCGGAGCCTTGAGGTATCTTTCTGCCTTCCACTTTGTCGCCAAACACACCCCGCTACTCCACTTGGACGTCTGCGTCGCCGCCCTCCGTAGACCCTGGCAAGTTTCTTGGCCCTATTTTTTACAGAAAGGGAGCTATGCTTTGTAATTTACAAGACACAACCGACCTTTGAAATACACCTTCGAAGAAAAGTTTAGGTTGCTACGTGCAGGCGTCGATTTTTATGGCCCATTTTAGATCGAGCCTGGTGACTTGGGTCAACCTATATATCGAGCTTGCATTGTAGAGTTATGCCTTACCCCGTTTCCCTGATTGAGCGATGCGATAGGGTGTCCCTGAACGATTTCCAAGGCCACGAAGTCCTCCTTGGACGGCGGTCCGGCGCAGTAGGCGACCAGCGCGAACTGCGCTTGGGTGCGCACCTCGAGGGACAAGGAACCGCCCGTGCGGGCGATGGGCCGCGCCAGGGCCAAGAAGGCGTCGGCTTCCACGAGGCTGAACGCCTGATCCACAACGGCCGAGAACTCTCCGGCACAGTCGCCCCAGGTGACGCCTTCCGAGGACACGGCAGACTCGAACAGGTCCACGTCGTTGAACAACACGTCCGCCATGCACCTGCGTTGCCAACAGAATCGTTCGAAAATGAATACGAGGTCTTCTGCGAGAGTCATTTTATCAACACCTCCTCGTCCCCCATGAAAACAACAACAAAAAAAAGCAGATTTTGTTTTTAGACAACTGAAGGTCAGTCTCCCTCAGTCAGAAACTTTCGAAGGACCTGGTGTACACTGAATCGAAGTCGGTGTCCGTTCACAACCCTCTCAAAATATTCACACTGATCCACTGAAAATAAAGCGTTGACTTTGAAGTTGAACTAGTATTACGAGTTATATATATATATATATATATATATATATATATATATATATATCTTTTTTTTTTTTGTACGAAGTCTTTTAAGGCTCGGTCACACATTTACCACGGCGCTACTTCAGCGTTATTAGTCAGTGCTGGAAACAGCGGTGTCCTTGCTGGTGCAGGTTTGGCTCTGCGCTAAATTAGTAATAGAGCGTTGATACAACGTTGGAGCAATGCTAAGTTGCATTCGAGTGAGCGCTGCATCAGCGCTTCTCCTATTGTTGTTTTAGCGCTGCAATGTGCAGGTGTGAAACTGCCTTTTTTCTGCAGTGAGACGGTATGGGCATGTAGCCCTCAAGTTTTGAGCAGCGCCTTTCGCGAGAAAAATCGAATAGTATATTTAAGTCGCGCTTCGATTGCGCGTTCTGAAAGGCACCATTAAAGAAAGCGTTAACACAGCAGCTGAACGGAATGCGTTCTTGGTGTTTCGATAAGACGCTAAGATCACGTGCTGCACATTTCTTGTTGATTTTATTTTGTTTTCTTTTACGCGCATGAGTATTTGAACGTGGCTCATTCATGATCGAACGCTACAACGCTGCCTTTATGGTCGCGTCTTGCAGACGCCGAAGCCAGCATCACGTGGATCTCGTCGTGTGGATACGCTCGCGCCCCTGGCCGAGTTCAACAGGCCTATATGCTTCCTGGGATGAAGCTCTGAACAAACTGTAGCGCCCTAATTTTGGGTAGAAAAGCACACCTAATTGGTCCTCGCAATACTCATGAGAACTTCTCTGAGCTTTTTCCTTTCCGTGTAGTGCTGAAAACGAAAAAGAAAAAAACACCTTTTTGACGCTCCGACATTGGCTAGATTCAACGCCGAACGACAATCAAAAGTGTAAGATTCACGCCCCCACCACTCAGGGTACGCGTCTCTATCTCTGGTGGTGACGTCAAAACATCTAGCGGGTTTGACGCTTTTTTGTTTCATTTTTGTATGTTTTTGAAGGCGTGGACCGGTGTTCTTTTGGCTTACACCTTCAAGGCACTGTTATGTTCTGACGTCGAGCGTAGCAGACGCGGCATAGCGCAGCGCACACAGAGGCTGATTGATCACAGATATCGAGTTCCTGCTTTCCGGCCCATGAAAGGCGCGCGTTCATCGCTAGGCTGCGTTTGGTGCGCTCAACGTTGTAGTGTAAGAGAGCCTTTAGCACCTTAGCTTGACCTGTGCTTCGACGGCGTTCGAACTTTTGTTGTTCCTTTGTATCTCCCTTCGTGATCGCGTTCCGCACCAGAGCAGGCACGCTTCTACATGTGTGGCAGTTTGAGACGCTTAAATTTGTATTAACCAAAGCAAGTCCTAACATGCCCTTTTTCGCAACGCCCACTGTGGAACGCAGGAGGTCCATAGGATAGTATAAAAGCGGGCTCAACTTCCAGGGGCTAGAGTCGTAAAGACTAAAATAATTGGTATATCTTTTAGAGATTACGACAATCTAGCATCCACGGCTGGCAGGTTGGGAACTGGGAAAGGCGTGCTCCTTCCGCCATTTTTGCGTTTTTTGACCCGTTATGAGCCATGTACGCCTCTCGATTAAGTAACACACCTTTTGAGTTATCGAAAAGTGGGCTTGGACTATATGCTTCATTTAGGTTTGACCGCAGCCAGCGCTACAATCTGATATGGCGAATCGAGCGGCGCCAAAAAGAGGATCGTTTCGGTGCTCGTTTTCTTCGTAGGTTTGCTATCGCTCCTGGCCACAGAAACTGAATTCAGGAGTGACCAACAACGGTTTCTCGGAATCGGCAACCCTGTCCAAACTCACCCGCGAAAAGGCTGCAGATGCCTCAGGAACAGGTCTTGGAAGTCTCCGAGACCTCCGGCAAAGAGCCCCCACTTGACGTCCAGCTGGACGAACCGCGGCGGGAGGTCCAGCCTCGACTCGTGCAGGCCGTCGAGGAGCAGGAGCGTGCTGGAGCCGTGCCTCTGGAGCGACAGGGCGTGCCAGAGGCCGTCGTCAAGCGGACGCCGGAGGACTGTCCAGCGAGGCCGGCTCGCCGGCGCCCAGCTCGAGCAGGAGTCTGAGGCGGCCCGCGGTCAGCTGGAGGAGCAGGTGGTCGTCGGGTCCGGCGGCCAGGAGGAGGAGGCCGTCGGGTCGGACGGTCTTGAAGCGCAGGCTCAGGTCCGTGCTTTCGCGGGCGTCCTCCAGTTCAGGAAACAGAAGCCGTCGCCCAGGAAGGACGCCTCTACGGGAATAAGTGAATACATATTAACAAATCAATCGATCAAGCAATCAACCCATGGATTGATCGATTACATGAATGTCCAAGCAACCAAGCAATCAAGCAGGTAATCAGTTATCTAATCGATTAATTCATTTTACTTTTTCTCCTTGATACATGAGATAAATAAAACGAATGAATGAATGAATATTGATTAACTCGTCAATAAATAAGTAACTAAATAAAGAAATAATGAGATAAATCAAGAAATAATCGAATCCCTTATTAATCAATCATTCAATCTTATTTTATTTTTTATTTAGGAGAAAATAAAGAAACATAACCGACGAAAGAATATAACAATTATTGAATCAACCAACCGATTCTACAATAAATCAATAAATATAGTAATTAATCACTCAATCGCTTATCTAATTAATCAACAATGCTTACTTTTTCAGTGACACAGGAGGCAAAAGGAAAACATAATATGAATGAATTAGCCAATAATAAATCAATAAATCAACAAATCAATCAATGAACCTGTCACTCAATCAACCAATTGATTGATCAATCAATCAATTATTCAATCATTATGTCGATCAGTTATTTATGCTTTCATTATTTTTCAGTTTGTCCTTGATACAGAAGAGTGAATGACTATATTGCAGGGTTGTGAGAATATTCGAATTTTCGAATATCAGTTCGAATAATACGCTATTCGATATTCGCTTCGAGGATATTCGTATCTTTCGAAGTGTTAAACGCGGCATTTATCCCGTTGACGGTGCTTCTCACCGAGCACTGGCGCATACCGGAGAAGCAACATCCGCGGAGTTCGCTTCCGCGGGTGTTGCTTCTCAGCAGTGCAACGGTGCTCGGTAATAAGCGCGCTCAACGGGACTGAAACGCGGCAGTCGGCACTCGGAAACGTGCAAATATTGCAGCCGCGTTCTCAGGAGGACAGAACACTATCATGGCGCATTCACACGGGAAGCGGTTCCGCAACCGCAAAGAGGATCCGCCCGTTCTTACCCGCAAAGCGGTTCGGATCGAGCTGTTGGGGCGCCTCTTGCCCACCGCTTCGGGACCGATTTTTCCCAACCGCTTTTGCGAACCGCGAAGCGGCAACTAATCGCAACGCTACGCTGACGTGACGTCGGTGGCTTTCGAAACAAGGTGGCATCTGTTGCTGGTGACTCGTCCAAGGCGCTGTAGTCGTAGCACTGAAGCAGAAAAAGAAAAAAAAAAGAAACGAGATGTTCTTGTCCTTCACTTGAATCCTCCGCGAAAAGAATTGACCCGTAATCTTAACGGGCTTCGCTCCGGTGATTTCGTTCGGGTGACAGTTTCTTTATTATTCGTGGTGCCAAAAGCTCCGTCGCCTCTCTTCCGTGTTAGTCTTTGCCCGTAGAAGATCGGAACCCACCCCCGATCGAGCAAAATGGCAGCTTCTGTAACCACCAACGCAGTCGCGTGAACTATTGAAAGCTTTCGACACCGTGCATGACCACCACGAAGACCGATAGAGACGTGGTGAGCCACTGGGGAGTACACTGTCAGCTCCACCACGGAGCTGACAGGTACTGCGCTAGCTCGACCTGTAACGTTTACTAATAGTAAAAAGAATAAGAATAAGGGGAACCTACTCAAGAAATAAAGTGTACGTACCAGAGGATGCATAAGTAATCCATACGGCGTTTATTTGAGCTTAATGTCAAACAAACAGTAGGCTTGATCGACGTGCGAGTAACCAGAGGAGAGTCCGCAACCAACGAAGCCACGACCGGCTAGCACCGAACACATTCCCCGCACCACGGTCCACCACTGACGCTCACAACTTATGATAAGAGCGAACAATGTGGGGGAAAACTGGCCTCTACCCCGAAATTAAGGTCTGATATTCATGCGGGAAGGGTTCACTACAAAGAGAGGGTCGGGGCCTCTCTTGTGAGTCAGCAAGGCGCGCCTACGCCTGGCTGGGCTTTGCTTGTGTACGAAGTCGATAGGACCCCTCCTTTATGCGGCTCCATGTCTCTTTTTTTTTCGCTGCCCGAAACTCGTGATGCATGCAAAAAGCCTGAAGAAGAATCTTCGAAGCACGACCAACTCTATACTTACGACCACTCCATCTGAGCGCTCCCTATGGAACAGCCTTCTTCCGGCTGATGATGATGATGATGATGATGTATGTAGCTATCCCCTTTGGAACGGGGGTTCACGTAATAATCGTGTCCAAGCCGGTGGGCTCCTTTGTGTAGCCCGTCACATTATTCTCTTTTTTCCACCAATTTGCCAGCCGTTGTTTTGTTTTTCGGACCACCCATCTCTCCGCGGGGTGTGCTCCGGAGTCGGCCGCCTCTTGAAATCCCAGTGCTTCCGCTAGTGGTGGCGCTTGTGCAGGCTGTGGAGCTGTAGTGGCTGTGGCTCCACAGCCTCCATGCACACTCGCCGGTGGCGTCGCCTGTCGTCCACTGTCGTGGCTGGATGCTTGGTCGGCTTGGGTGTCGGCTAGCTCCCATTTTGGCGTCAGGGCCGGGCAGCGGAGGAGCCAGGTGTTCGATTGTTTCTGCTTCTTGATCGCAGAGCCTACACTGTATGGTCATTATCGTCGGGTCGAACCGCTGTCGATATGCCAGTGTCCGTAGCGCTCCTGCTCGCGCCTCAAACAGGAGGCGGCTGCCCAGGCTGTTGTCATAGAAGTCCTCAGCTCTGATATTATGCTTGTGGGCCCTGTATACGTCTAGCGTCGACTTCTTTCCTGCCTCCTCCATCCAGTGTGCCGTCTCCGCATCTCTTACACGCCCTCTCACCTCCCTTGCCCACTTACCCTCCGAGTCTTCCTGAACTGGGTCGGTGAAAAAACCGTTTTTCTTGCGGAGCTGGTAGACGCGCTTCACCCACCGTGTCTGTAGGCATCGGAGACACAAATAGTCAAATATCCGTCTGGCCCATCGACTTTTATCCATGTGTAGGAGCCGTCCTCGATAGCAAAGCTTGCTGGCTGCCTCCCTTGCCTCGAACGTCGACCACCCCACGTCTCCCTGAATCGCCTCAATCGCCACTTGTCCATGGCAACCAAGTGCCTGGCGGCCGACATCCCTCTGCCTGCGCTCTAACCAGGCTCGTGTGTCAGCCATGACACAAATTATTTCATTGGCGAACGTAATTCCAGGCACATGCACAGCCTTCCACAGTTCCCTCACCATCAGGTATCTATTGCCGCTCCACAGGGTTCGCCGACGTAAGATGTTTTGCCCTCTTTGTGCCGTCTGTCGAATATGTGCTTGATATTCGTCACAGTAGTCGGGCGCGTTTGTCAGTGTCACTCCCAGATACCTGTACTGATTCGACCACCGCGACAGCTTCCTGTTGCAGCCTCAACACTTTGCTTCCTGTGTAGTTCCCAGAGAACTGCACTACTGCTGATTTTAAAACATTGAATTTAAGTCCCAGTAGTGCCACTTCTTCTTCACAGACGTCTACCAACTTTTGAAGTGTTTCCATGTCCCCCGCCATGAGTACGAGGTCATCAGCGTATGCGAGGCCCGGCAATGTCCAGTGCGTTTCACAACCCTCTTCTACGCGTGTGAGTGAAAAACCGAGCCCTGACTTCAGGAGATGTCGTTCCAACTCGCTCGTATACAACATATACAAGAGGGGCGAGAGAGGGCAGCCCTGCTTCAGGCCCCTTTTCACTTCAACCCTTCCGGACATCACGCCTCCGAACTCAGCCGTGACAGCTCCTCCGTCGTACAATCGTCGTATTAAGTTCGTCCATTGGCTGGGCATATCTAGTCTTATGAGGCATTGGATGAGGGACCCGTGGGGTACACTATCATACGCTTTCGCTACATCCAAAAAGCAGCATATAAAATCTCGTCCCTCTTTTCTGGCAATCTCTATGAGTTGCGTCAGAACGAACAGGTTATCCTGTAATCTGCGGTCTCTGCGGAAGCCATTTTGGAGCTCAGTCAGTTTGGCGTTCGCCTCCACCCAGCCACACATCCATTCCTTTATAACATGGGCAAACACCCTGTAAATGACACTTGTCACCGTCAGGGGGCGGTAGTCATTCAGCCTTTTTTTGTTGCCTCCACGTTTCGGCACCAGTACAACCCTACTGTGCATCCAATCCTCGGGAATGGGACTACCCGCAATGATGTCTGTTAGGATGCTTGCCAGCTGCCTTCGAGCGTCATCGCCCATGCACTTGAGCAAGGTCGCAGGTATGCCGTCTGTTCCCTGTGCAGTGTTGTTTTTAATATGCGCGATGGCCCTGTCAAGCGCGACTTTCACCACCTCCCACTTCAGCGTGATTGTCTGCTCTAGGGATTCTGGCTGCTCTGTTTCGACAGGGTCTGTGTCTGCCATTGAAGGTACTCTGATCAGGTCCGCTACTGGTGTGTTTCCATCTTCCCACTCAAATGCTTTTGTCAGATACTCCGATAGATGCTCCGCCAAATCCTGTACCGCATTTCCTGTGTGATCCTCTATGACGGTTGGTGGTGGGTCATTCCTGTCCATTGAGTTAACATATCTCCAAAATTTTTCAGCTGCCGCTTTGCCGCTGTTCCTTATCTCCTTTAATGTGCGCTGGTCAGCTTCTGTCATCTTGCTCTGTATTAGGTCTTGAAGTTTGTGTTTAGAGGTAAGATACACCTCCCAGGCCTTTTCCACTTCTCCACTGTCTCCTTCCTTGACGGCGCGTCGATGAGTCTGGTTAGCTAGCCTCCTCTCGTCCCGCGCTGCTTTCACCTGAAAGCACTACGGCTGAGGGCCGAGTTTTAGCGCCGCCTAGTGAGAGGCGTTCTCACTGAGGCGGCACAATAACTCAGTCCTCCTACCATATGATCTTATGCTCCTACCTCGTGGTGTTCTTCTGTTTTCCGTGGGTGCGTGCCAGCTGATCGCGCTTTCTTATTTCAAGCGCGTTCACGATGTAAAATGTTTTTCTCTATGTAAAGGATACTTAAAGGGGCCGCGAAACGCGTTTCCAACTTTTTCCCGTTAAGCTTTCCTTCTCAACTCATAAATCGCGCATTCCACCAAACAGTTCAAGAAGACGAAAAGAGGGAGGCCCTCTTGCTCGGAATCTGGTTTGTGTACCCGGACAGAGCCATTGTCCCCCTAGAAGATTAGCCCGTCGCTCAAAATTCAGACAAAAGTTGCTTTCCCCAACCCGTTCACCCCGAAGCTGACAGTGCTGTGGAAGCTACGTGCTCGTTGGGCCAGCCACACTTGCCACGTGATCACGCTCCTTCGCGCATACCCACGCGCAGAGAATGAGGTCAGGTGATGAAAGGGAGGCGGCTGATTGGTCCGGCAAGCGCGTAGCTTCCACCACAATGTCAGCTTAGGGGTGAAGGGAATAAGTGAGGTCCGGTTTCGTGTGACGTCAGTTTGGACCCGGTGACGCGCTTTCGGGACCGCGGATGTATCACAGTGAAAAGGCAGAGAGCTTACGAAGGGGAGGAGGTACGAAATAGTCCGCTGTGTTTTCAAATTTTCGCACTGAAAGTCAGGCTTTTGACTTTCTACCTTTTTTCTTTTGGCCCACTGAACGATGTGCTATTAGTAAAATCCCAATCTAAAATGATTCATCCCAACTAAAATTCGATTTTTGCTTTGTTTGCGCAGTCAACACCAGATTGTATTGGCTGCGACTGCGCGCCGCCAACACCATAGAGGTTAAAAACAACCTGGTGCAGCGCGGAAAATACAAAAACGAAAATATACAAGTTCCAGACCTTGCACGAGGCGCCGCTGAACTCTGGCCCTCCGAAAAATGCGTGCTGGAGTGTTTCCAGATGGAGTTGTCGTAAGTGTAGAGTATGGTCGTGCTTCAAAGTGCCAAACATATCTCAAATTTGGTTTTGGGTAGTGCATTAGACTAGATTTCGGATCGTAAAACAGGGTTGCCGGACGCAAGTCTCAAGAGATCACGCGTGATCGCCGAGAAACCTCCAACTGCGCCTCGGTGCGTCTGAACGGGGTCGCTCGTGAACCGCATTCGCAATATGGCGTCCAGTTAGTACCCTCTATATTGTCTTTCGTAGTTGGATACTTTGCCTCTGCGGCTGTGAAGAGGAGAGCGCCTCCAAGAGCTCACCAGTGCCACTAAATTTGTTACGCTTCAGAGCACCGACACTTACCCATCTTGTGGCTTAAAATCATGGTCACCAGTTATCTGAAGCTTTATCTGAAATCCCAGAAAACGCTTTTACGTCCTCCACAAATGTTTAAACAGTTCGCGCAGAGCAAATCAATATTACACGAGATTCATAACACCGAATATAATGCTGATAAAGTTGCACTTTTGAGTTATGAAGATCGGCAGTTGCGTCTGCTCTGTACAAGCACCAAGATGGCGGCGCCCACAACAATATTGTGGAACAGAGTGCCGATACTCTAAATGCAGCTCAATTAGTGGTTCTAGAGCGCACGATACGAAGGCGCCGACGGGGAGGGCGCGTGCGATCGGAGGCGCACTACATGAGAGAGCTGACATGAACGAAAATATACTGTAACACCGTAATTTTTTTCTACTGGCGACAGCAGTCACGTGCACGACACAATTTGACGCGTTTTAAAGATGTCCAAATCCAACAATAGCCTCCGGGATTCATCTAGGTGCGCAATTCTATACAGGACGATTTTTTTATGGGGTCATTTTGGCCAGGTTCTCTTTTTTGCCTCACTTGACCGTGCTGTGACAAGGTTAGTAGGTTGGGCTATTTGTGTGTAGTTGGCGTCGAAATCTGGTCGTCGGGGTTGATTTACTAAGCACCTGCAGGAAATAGCCCATAAATCAATTTAGAATCATAAGAATATGAGAGGATACTTTCTTAGAGCGCAGCTCTTAGGCGTCCGTTTCCAGGTTGAGCGGCGTCGGCGTAACCGCGCGTTGCACTATAGGATGTTTCCCATAATGACGTCACACGTGACGTCACGTATGACGCTACGAGGGCAAAATTGGGTTACGTGGGTGCCCACGTGACATCAAGAAGGTAAACTTTGCCCGCTAATTTTGGCGGGGAAATTTTTCCGCTAGATTTTTCCCACCACATTTATACAGAAAATTTTTCCGCCAAATTTAGCGAAAAGATTTCCAGCAAAAAGTTAGAGGGAAAAATTTTACCTTCGTAACGTCGCGCTAATTTTAGCGGAAACATTTCGCGGTGAAATTGACGTCACGCGACCTCAACACCAATTCAGTATTCCTGCTAAATTGAGCGGGAAAAATTTTCATAAATTTCCCCGCTAAGATTAGCGGGAAAATTCTCGGCGAATTTCCCGCTAAATTTAGCGGGAATTCGCTTAATTTAGCGGAAAAATTTACCGAAAATCTCCCGCTAAATAGGAGGGGACCAGGAGAGAGGGAGGAGGAGGGTACGGAGGGGAGCATGGACGTGCACTCCGTTCCTCTTTAAGAGCTGCGCTCTAAGTAGGCATTACAGAGAATTGTTAACCTTTTTCATTTTTTCTTAAATATGCAAGACATATTATACCTACAATTTATTAAAACCAAGATAAAACACAACACACAAGCACTGCCGTAACAATTTCGTTAGCCGGGAAAGAACACGACCTCTTTAATGCTGCCTGCTTTATCGAAGGGGAGCGCTTAAGGATGGTGGCGTAGGTAGCTGTATTCAGAATTTGGAAGGCCTGCTGCAAAACCCAGGGGTCAACCCCACCCCTGCTCACTACGGTACCGGCGTGCGGTCGTGTATCACTACTGCGTGGTGCACGTTCAAGACCACAGGCTATGGTGGTGGTACTGCACTGGCTAAATTGCTCATCTACAGCTGAGCGACAAGTCGCCCCTTGAGGCAGACTCAACTTCAGGCTGTATAAACATACGCGCAAAACAATTACTTTCACTTTTCGAGGCCTAGAGAGGATGCACCAGTTCATTTAGAAACAGCTGTCATCTGGATGATCGTCGTGGAACAGTACGTAATACCTGGTTGGGTCTTCGACGCATAAGTGATTGTAATCTCGCGAAGTACGAGCGGCTTAGGAGCCGTACCCGATACTTCCTCCACGCCAGGAAGGTGTAAGCAAGCACCTTCATTACTGAAGCCGATCATCCTAGAGCTAAGGAGCGCGATTCTCACACCGCGGTGCCACCATCGCTGAAAGTTGCGAATCGCGAATATCACCCTCGAAACCTTCAGGGGTCCCTAGGCCGAAAAACAAAAAGAGCGGTGAACCGCAATGACGAATGATCCAGAAGCGGGGAGAGGAGAACCGCTGATTGCCGGGGTTCGTTCCCCTAGTATACGACCCTCGCTGAACTCTATAAAGGTAGCGTCGCGTAGACAGCGTGTCGAGGGACGCGGAGGTCGGCACCCTGGGTCCGCTGTGTCTCCCAGCCAGGACTTGTCTTTCTCTTAGGGTCACACTCTTTGCGCGCGCTAGTCTCTTCTCTCTTTTTCCCCTTGGCTTCTATTCCTAGCCAGCGCGTCCCCCTTTTTCGAGCAGCTGTCGTGCCGTAACAGCTCCCGTGTGGTGCGCGTTGCGGCCCCCCCACCTTTGTGTCCTCTTGGGAGAGTCGGGCTGCTTGTTCGCTGGGGTTTTGTGCCGTGTTTCGGCGGTTTTCGTCGGCAACAGGACACGCTTCTGCTGTCAGGTACTACGCGTAGCTGCCTTCGGGGTTGCGGGGTAAAGACGGCGATACGCGGGGGTGTATCAGCTAAAATCTCCTCGGAGAAAAGCGATGCACTCAAAAGTGTAGGCTTGTAGCGCTCAAGGTTTGAGCAGCGACTCTGGCGAGTGAATTAGAATATTTTTGGGGCGCGTTTTGATTGCGCGCGTCATTACGCTCCCTTTCGTTTCTCACGGGAGCTGTGAAATAAAAGAAGAAGAAAGAAAGAAGAAAGAAAGCAGTTGAAAAGAACGCTTTTCTTGGCGTTCCGATAAAACGCTAAGGTCATGAGCTGCATAATGGATTTTTTTTTGTAGGTGTTTTGTTAGCCCGTATGGACAGGCGATGACAGACGCTTGTGTTCGAACGTGGTTCATCTGTTATTGGACACTACAGCACCGCCAGTATGATCGCGTCTTGCACACGCCCCCTGGCCGAGAGAAACGGGCCTATAGGGGGACGCCATATTTGAGATCGATGCTTAGAGTGCATGCTCGGAACGAGCTCACATGGATAGGCTGCTGAGACCGGCACTCTTAACGGTTCGGAACGCACTTTGCAAAAGAACTGTGGAAGCTCGCCATCATCAGCACGCGCTTAGCAGTTGCTCACACGGCTATGGCCGTGAGTGAACGCTCCCTGTAGGGGGTATTCACTGGAAGCCATATTTGAGTGCACTGTCCACTGGGCACGCTCTGAAACAAGTCCGCACTGATAGGTTCCCAAGACCGGAAATCTCGATGGCGTGGAACGCACGCTGCAAAAACACTCTGGAAGCTCGCCGTCAGCACGCGATGAGAAGCCACGCACGCAGCTGAGGCTCCTGGGAATAAGGAGTCAAACATGATTCAAAAGACAGGGTGCTCGCCGCGGACTTGATGACAAAATTATCTGCTGACACGTCTCAGGCATGTTTACATGTTTGCTTCATACATGCTTCGATCATGTCCAAAGAGCGTTTTTACAAAACATACCGTCCTACAAGAAATAAACACGCCTCAAACAGTAGAGAGTTTTAGGGAATCGTTTTTGCACATCCTTTACGGTACGATGGACCCTCCGGTACCAACTGCGCATGCGCTACCGCACAAGACTCGCACATGCGCATTTCGCATTTCGTACCGGACGGCCTGTCGTACATATCGGACGCGAAAAGAAAAAAAAAGATCAAGAAAAAGAACGGTTTTTTAAAGCTCCCTAGTGTCTGCAGACTGTCTTTTGTTTAATGAGTGATAACGCGGGGCTTAAGCTGTCCAGATTCTGCCCTATAGTGCTGCGAAACGGGCCGGAAAATCGGCGCCTAAGTAGAGAAAGTTGAAACTCTAACCGAATGTGCATTTGGGCGGTGCAGTTTATGCTGTGAATTTGCGAGGTGTAGCTGCCTTCTTGTGAAAATCGAGACCAACAAAGTTGTCAGGATCAACGGCGGACGTGTTCGCAGACGACCGAGGTAGCGATGGTTGTGACTCTTGGCGCCATCTACCGATAGGTGCAGCGGGCAGACGAAAGAGTACGTCGTTCGCTCGCTGCGCACATCGGGAGGCAAGCGCAAGACTAATAGCTTTTTTTTCTAATCCTCCTTTTTTTGTCATCCTAAATTTGCACTTTTATTAAACATGACAAACACCATGACGGTGCGCTTTTGTCGCTGTCTGATTGGTCCTAACAGCTAGCATAAGTCGGCTACGTCTGGACGTAAGATGAAACAAAAAGTAATATTATATTAAAATAGACTTCCAGTGTGAACATCCTGTACACCTGTTCATTCTCGATCAAATAACGTATGGTCAGGTGACATCTGCGGTCACTACATATATGCGAAAAACAATTTTTTTTTGTGACAAATATGTGTGAGCCAGAGCCACTAAGTTACCTTAGGGCACCGACACTCCATTCTCAAATTTTTATGTGGGCGCCGGAATTTTGATGCTCAGTGTACGCAGAGCGGGCTGGATAGACCCTTCGAAAAGTCCATCAAGCAACCTCGGCGTTCGCCATTGCTTAGGCTAGGTGCGCAAGCTACCACCCGTTACAAAGGGCGGTAGCTTGCCATTAACATCCATCCATCCATCCATCCACGGACACAAAGCTCGTGATTGGACCCGAGTTCGCGCCGAATGCTGACGCAGGCCTCGTGTCCAAAACGTGCTCAAAAGCACGTGATCAAGCAATGGCAGACAAGCATTGGCGCAGACGCTTGAAAAGCGGTCTATTGGTGACTGTTACGATTTGAATATCTGACTTAATGGGCTTGAGATGCGGTGTCGGGAAGCTCGAGCAAAAATTTCTTGCTCTGTCGTGAACTATTTTTACATTTCTGGAGGACGGCGAAGCGTTTGTAGATGAGAGCTTCGGATAACTGGAGACAATTATTCTAGGCTAAGCGTACAGCCGTCAGAATCTACCCATCCATCTATCCGCCAAGCCGGCTGAAGTGTCGCTATCTGAAGCGCTGCTTATTTAGGGGCTTTATAGTATATAGAGAGTTTCGGCCGAAAAAGGAAGGGGGCGTGATCAGACAGTGTCGCCAGCGGAGCGACATGTGCCCTGCGGTCATACTGGGAAATACGTCCTGATGTGGCAAACGGCCCTACAGCGGAAGCTGCATTCGTTTTATACCAGAGCTGAGGAGGTCTGCCTGACCAAGATATCACGTGAGACATTATCCGTCACCGGGAGTTATTTTCGGCCTTTGGGTGGCCAGGCGACGCTGTTTTGCGAACGCGGTAACTAATGCCGCTGGCTCATTTTAGGCCGACCACTCGAATTAATGGCAGAATTTCTGCCCCCCCCTCTCTCTCTTTCTTATTTCACACCCTTCCAAACAGCGTGTCCTAGATAAGAAGGTCAAAGTGCTGAAGTTTCAACGTCCCTTCAAGCGGCCAGCAAGGCGATTGAACACGACTGTTACGTCACCGTTCGTCTGGGCCTCGTGTCCAATCAGGCGCTCCGCGTTGGCCGTTTGTTAGTGACGTAGACAGCCCGGCAGTGTGGCCTCGCTATCTGGGATGTTCTTCAGAGGTGCTTCAGTTGCAGCGCACCGGAGACACATTAGCGTGAACTTGTCGTGGCGGTTCTCACGGGACGGGTCTTAATTGTCTCGACCGCGCCGCGTTGAGAAGTGTCAGCGAGGAACAATTCGTCTCGGCGACGCTCGCTCAAGGCGTGATGGATTGTCTCAGTTCTTTTGATGGCGCCATCCGGCGGCTGGTAGAATCTCTGGCTTTCTTGATGCGATCCCTTTGAGGTGCGACCCCACCCTTGGTTAGTGTAATTCTGAACAAACAGATGGCGATGGGATCGCCTCCCGACCTGCATGAATTAACGCAATAAACCGTGTGTGGTGGCGCTTCAGATACAGTGTGGTATTTTTATTTCTTCTGAAACTGACATCTCCTGGCTGTTCACTTGTTTCTCGATGCGCGAGCTTTCTGTGGAACGCGGCCCGCCTGAACCAATTCCCGTTCAAAGGGAGCGGTTGCCTGCGCTATGAACTCGCGTCTCCAGCAATTGTGGTCAGAACAAAACGCGAAAATCGTCCTGAGCTCATGGCGAGGCACAGGCACGATAAATAAAACACACACGTCAAAAAAGTGAGATTAGAGGTGCGCATTTATCAACCCGGGGATCTCGGAGGCCAATTACATATTTCAATGTGTTCGGATTCATATGTCGACATGTCGGCCGTTTTGTCGTGCACGTGTTTGGCGCTTTATATATATTTTCAAAAACGTGATAACGTAATAGATGCGAGTTTCCGAATTTATAGCTTGAGGAATTGAATACTCTGAAGAAGTAAAAACAAAGAATTTTTTTTTGGTCAGGTGTCTCATTTTAAGTTACTGCGATTTTTATTTTGACCATGAGACTTGAAAACACACACAAAAAAGGAGCCTCAGCTTCTGTAGATATTCAGTTTGGTAAACACAAAGTAGGACTGTCGCAAAGTCTTACAAAAGTTTACAACATAACAAGAGTAATGCCAATGTTAAAGGATTAGTCACACCCTTAAACTGTCAATATTAGCTTTAGCACTAAGAGCAAGGAAGGGTAAAATATCTGCAGCCTTTCAATTATTTTACTTTTATGGACAGCTATCAAAGACTTCAAGCAATGTAGCGATCTTAAATTGGTGATTTGTCTCTAATCTGAGCTGAATCGCAGTGTACACTATAAACCAAATCAATATTGATAAACAAGCGTGTGATCACGTGAAAAGGGATTTCTAGTGCGTATATGCAGATAGGCAAGCTCTGTATCACCGTAAGTGCGAGTCGAAGTGGAAACTACACGCGCGAGCATGCTGCTGTAAAATACTCTTTCATTGCACAAACACGTGTGCACGGCAGGGCTCGATTTCGCTTCGTCGAAACACGTTTTGTGGCCATACTTTCATGGGCACACGTTTCATCGACATATTTTATGGACATACGTTTTGTTGACACTGGTATGTTTCGTAGAAACTCGTTTCGTGAACACGATCCAACTGCGACGTTTCGTCGACAACGCTTTCTTTATTTGCTAAGGGGATTGGATTGAATTACTGACTTCGTTTGGTTCGCTGGAAGTATACCGGAACTAAAGCGAACTCACTCTGGCGGCTCCATTAAGGAAAACAATGAATTCGCGAGCCCTAACCCTGGGCTTCTAAAACACTCCATGCTACCACGCGGAAACCGCTCATTCTTGTCGGGGAAACTTTACTGTAATCTCAGGCCGGAGCTTGCACCAGTGTTCGTCGGAACCGCCAAGTGTTCGACAAGCTATTGGCCCATCTGGATGCCGGCGACAGAGGCGACATGCACAGAGCAAACGTTTTCGACGAAACATCGCCAGATGTGTACATGAAAACGACCGAGGAAACCTTTCGATTAAACGAACTGTCGATGAAACGTCGCAGGATACGAAACAATCTGTCGACGAGACGCCCTTCGACCGAACTGAAGTCCACCACACGGCAGGCCGTCAAAAACGGAACTCGCTCTTGTAGCTTTTGCCTCGCTCAAATGCCCGCAATTTGCCTGTAAAACATGAAAATATCATCACCACCATGAAGTTTGTGTAGTTTGTGTATGAAGTTGAGCATATCTGCCTCAAACTTTCTTCTCAAGGGGGTCTGCAGCAAAGGATAACAAGAGCGAGCGACTAGTCCTAGCAGGGGCTCGTGCTACACGTCAGAGACGACGATGTCATTGGGGCAATCGTGGCAGCCAGATCAAGATGTTGAAGTGCTGGTTGTTACTATGCGATCAACCAATCATACATGGAAAAGACTATGAATATGAATCTTGTTGACTCGCGCTTTCTCTTCACTGCTATCAATTGGTTTGGTTGCCACGGGGTGCATCAAACGCACGATGCACGAGCTTCCCAGTGATTATGGGCTGTTGGTTCATCACAGGGAACCAAACCGACAAATCAGCGAGCGTTCGAAACTGCCAAGCATCCCAAACTCGTAGTTTTTGTGAGCTTGCGGTTATGTTTTATCTTCAAACACTTGTGCAGGGTCGCGCAAAGCATGGTAGAGAATAGAGATCAAAATTGTTTCAACCGTGGTTTTAAGCGTGAATTTAAATCGTGATTTGAAGTACTCCAGTTTTACTGTGATCATATAAATCATACTTGTTTTAAAAATAAAATTTCAAAACTTTTTTATATCTTTTTGCCACTTAGTGTTTTTCATGCGCATTTATTTTCGTAATTTAATTAAAATGATACACCAAACAAAGAGAATATATATCAGGCTGAAGACGAGCGAAATACGGCATTCTGACCAAATCGGAAAGGAGCTTTGCTTCTACCTTATACTACATTCGCTCTGTTCTCTACCTTCCTATGAAAAAAATTGAAATGCGAAGGAAGGAAACAAACACAAAAAGTATACGTCCGCACAAAATCACGCAGACCGGCAGAGAGAAAGAGAGAGAGAGAGAGAGATAGAGAAAGAGAGAGAAAGAAACAGGAACAAAGAGACAAAGTTATAAATCTAAGATAGGCATTGCATTGGCTAGTGTAATCATTGTGTCTCACATGATATCGCTGCTTCTTATTTGAGACAATACCACTACAACCTTTTGAGACCATACCCCGACCAAGTCTCCCTCCAGGCAACTTGTCACCGCTGAAAATATCCGCCAGGTGCGGGAACCGACCAGGACCTCCCCAAGACTGGCGAAGCGCTCCACCAACTGAGCTAACCATGAACAAGTCGTCAGTACAGCAAACGAATGTTAACAGTTCTTACCACGCTCGATCGTAACTGCCTCGACGGTGAGATCAGACGTTTAATTGTGAAGTATCATCACTGAGCGTCGGGGTATCCGTGGAACTAACTGGGGATCTGCAGGTCAGCGCTTTGCCCCGTTTTCTTGGAGGTGGCTAGGACACCAAATAAAGTCGCATAATTGCGATATAGAGTACAGACGATGAATTTGTCCTGTGACAACACAGAAAGAAAAATGTTCGTAATAAAAACATAATAAAACCACTATCGAAAACATTCCAAAACAGTCGGAGCTTTTTCTTTTTTTCCATATAAGGTGAACAAGTATTGAGGCATTTCATTATCAGAAACATTAAAAAATAATTGTTACACCTGCTCTAATTTACGTGTTTTTTTCATTCGAATCAAACTGTTACTTTTCTTTTCAAATATAAAATATATTCCCAGAAGTTCAAGACCTTTGCCCTCTTTCATCATAATTAAGAACGCAATCAAAGATATAAAAAAAGAGCAAACACACAGATTAACGACCCAATGTTATCACGTATTCACAACATTTGTTTTAACTGATAACAGCGCAAACGCAAAAAACAACAAAAAAAACTGCATGACCGTGCAATCTTGGTGCAGCTTAATTGCCTGCACTGCTTGGATTGCTTGGCTGCGCCCTTAAGGAAAGTGAAGCGAAGTTACAATTCAGATCTTAGGGTCAAACCAAAGAAAACATATTGCCCGAGCAAAAAACAACAAAAAAAAAAAAACAGCGTGTAAATTTTTTGATCAAGTGGAGATCTTTTGTCGTGCAAGTTGCAACCGAAATCTCGATTGCAGAGCTGCCTTCTCAGTAATAGGCCACCGTCAGATTGCGGGCACCTCGGACGGGATTAAAACCTTCCAAATGGGGACCCGTAGGCCAGCGCTTTGCCTCAGAGCCATCGAGATTTTTCGTATATATTATTTCCGATTGAAAGCCACCGAGACGGCTATGAAACAAAATATAGTCGCAGCCATTCCGACATGCCGTAGCGTAATTGCGAGAATAATTTCTGCAATTGATAAAAAAATATTGACTTGGCAAACATGGTGGAATTGCAACAGCACGGAATCTCTTTCACGGCGTCACTTTCATTTGGGCATACCGATGCATAGTGAAACGCGCGCAAAAGCAGCTGTGGTCCACTCGCAGCCTCGCGCTTGTTGTTTTTACATCTCTGGCTCGCTCACTGCGGGCATCCAGGCATCTGACACCCACACATCTGGTGACATTTCTGTCTCTCACGTGGCGTTCCAAGCGGCACATGACGACAAATGCAAATCAAGCTATTCTTGAACACGTGTCGCCATCTGTATTTGATATTAGAAAACTGACAACTTGCCGTAACTGAATGGGAAAAGTTTGCGATTGAATACTGAACTTCACGTGTAATCTATCGATATGCAGTTTCTGGAAAATGTAATATCAAAAGATGCTTCGTAATTTAATGTCTCGTTATTTTCGTTAGTTGACGTGATTCCGTTTTTATAGCACGAGAAAATAACACGATTTTAAACTTTATTTTATATGTAAACATGTACATTTTCTGTACAGTTAATTGCTTACTTTTTTAGTTCAATATATCCAACAGACCGTTCACGTAAATTGTCGTGGACATTGGGACATTATAAGTCTAGAAAAAAATGTTCAATATAAACAAAAACTGTGGTCTATTAAAAGCTAAATAATAAACTAACAACTAATTAATAAACGTAATATCAAGACATTAAAGTATAGCTAAAACAGTAATCTATTTTAACATTACCTTGATGAGTGTAGCATACATAGAAAGTTATAAACCGTCAAAAATAAAGCAAAACGGTATACCTGGTGGGGTTGCACCTTAAAGGTGTATCCACACGACGGACCAAATTGCTGGTTTGGTCCGCGGGCCGCGCATCACGTGATCTTACGTCACCGGTTTTCGAGGTCCGCCGGCGGTCCGCGGCCCGCGCTTCTGAGAAATGCCAAGCTACTTTTCTCGCCCGGACCTTGGCGGCGGACCGCGGCGTTTTTAGTATAATTGAAGCGCTAAGTCTGGCAACAAGCTGACTTTTGTTGTTTGGATTGAAATCCAAATCCAAAGTCGTTTTTTCTTTTTGGCGACAACTGTTGAAGACGAAGAAGACGAACCTTTTGTTGTGCGACGAAAAGAGTTGACTATGCAGACCAAGATCTTTCCTGCACATCCAGGGCTTCATCCAGCATGCCCTTTTCGGTTCACTTAAGTCCTCCTCGTCCTCAATAGTCAACGCCAGGGCCACCGCGGCCAAACGTCTCTTTCGTTCAACCTCATCTTGGCTCCTTACAAATAGCCTCAAAGCAGCTCGCTGCATGCGTTTGGTGGAGCTGTGAGGTCGAGGGTTAGACCGGCCCGTTCGCTCTGTCGTCTGCTCTTTTGGTCCGCCGTGTGGATGCTCATTGCAGCCGGGCGGCCCGCGGGCCGCGCATCACGTGATCAATCGGTCCGCGGCCCGGTCCGTCGTGTGGATACACCTTAAAGGAGCGGTGCAACGATATTCAATTGGAATGTTTTTCACTTTACACGAGTTCACTGGCACTAGTGGGACTCATGGATACTCGCACGCAACGCCACTGGCCAAGAAACTCCTTTGTTACGGTGTAATTTCAAGGACAAAAGCGATCATTCTCATTTAATCTCTTTTTGCAAAATTTGATGACGTAACGTGGGGATCGCAGTACACCCAAGTGACGATATTTGAATGCGGTTCATAGATTGGACCCGAGCATTGCGCGGGCACTCGATTTGGGCTCGTGATAATTACAAGCTCGAGAAGCATTCGGGTAGTGGCCCGTGTCCAATCGCTGCAACGACGACAATAGCCGAGCCATAACAATGTCTGGAACCCAGCGCGTGTCCTGTGCTTTGCCAACCCCAGCGCGTGGCTATGATCAACATTGGCGGCATATAATCGGCTCCAGATCACGTGGACGCTTGTTCTGGCTGCGAGTTGAGGGGGTAAACGCTGCTCGTTTTCTTTAATTTTTTCTGGGCCTTCTTTTGCGTGGGGTGAAAAACGAACGCGTGTTTCATAGGTCATTAACGTCAGGGATCCGTTCTAAGCGGTATTTGCGCAAAGTACAAAAATTGTTGCATCGCTCCTTTAATTAAGAAGCTTTCTTTCGCGTCTGTGATGAAAGGTTAGCGGTGGCTGACAGTCGACTAATTTGACGATCATTTGATAGTCCTCGTATTAGTGTTTTGTTGGTGTGCTTCTGAAAAGAAACTTTGCCACCTCGTTGCTTCGGATTTTTTTTATTCTACGTTTCTTGTGATTGCAGGTCTGCACCTGCAGTGCACAGAACGCGTGGACACATTTAAGTGTCCTATACCATGTGCAGACAGCATTAATATACGTGCAGCATTACAATGTCAAAACATCATCGCCTCCCTAAAAAAAAAAAAAGAAAAGAAAAGTTTTAGAAATGTTTTTTGCAATGCAGTAAAGCACAAAGAGATACAGTTTTTATTTGTTCCGCATTTGGATGTATTGCACTATGAAGCCCACACGCTTGTGTGCTAGACGCGACAAGTGACACAGGCATATTTTGCAGAGTAATACTACTCCTCCTACTACTTCGACTACTCATACTAATAATGTCAATAATATAACGTAGAATCAGGTTTACTCATCCCCAAATTGTGACAACTGGAACGATGTGTGGAAAACAATTTTCCCTTTAATTTTAAAGACAGTAAGTAGGCCAGTTCATTAAGCACTTTGGCTTGCAAAACTATACTGCACAAAGAGATTAAGTAGCATTGTTTAAAATTACTTCAGCAATGGCATCCAAACACCGTGCACCAGAACTACATTTCATTAGAGTAGATGCCGTCGGAGAGACGATTAAAATATTTTCTGATAGGTAATTCTTACCTTGCATTATTTATTTATTGCGTAGCGGTTTTATTGTTGTTTTTCAATTTTATGTTTTAGCTCCTCAGACCGTTCATTACAAATATTAGGCTCATGATATATGCTTGCGGCTTCTCCGCATTTCTATTTTTGTATTAATGAATAAATGCATTTTCCATTTTTTCTTAACATTTTCTCATTTACTATATTCTGATTTATGTTTGTTCTCGAAAAAAATGTTTTATAAAAATATCAAACTTCATGTAGTCCCTAAAAAAGGCAGCATTCCTATATATACAGAAAACTTAAAAAATGCAGGAAGTGGCCTATTACACTATTAAAATCTTATCAAAAAGATCGACACTAGATGGCGCCATCGGTCGAGGAAGGGCAGAGCCCCGTCCTTCCTTGTGCGACGGCGCTCTCTGGTGTCTGCGACAGCTCCGAGGTAATCGATCTTCGATACCGATTTTAATAAAGAAATCTTCCACGGATAAATGTGATGTACGTTTTTTTTTTAAGGATGCTTAGAGCCCATAGATTGAGTTATTACCATAAACAGACTCATCGCAGAAAGTAACTTGGCAACTTCTGTAAGCACCCCCGCAGCTGCTTTCGGAACAGCCGAGGGGGCGGAGCTTCTGCGCACATGTGGTCACCCCTCCTCATGGAGCCTCTTCTCCTCCCCTCCCTTCAGTTGCGCTCCGCACAGTGCGAGGGTCCACGGAAAGATTTCGCCAAAAGGTGCAACGGAAGTGCAATCAAGTTTAACGGAAGCGTAAAGCCGAAGTGTATAACAGTCTTGTGTAAGCTTACGCGCTCTATACGACGTCATAAAAACTGAGCACCAGGCGGCCGCGCGCTGTCGAACAATTCCGAAATTCCGTATTTCTTGTTTGTTTTAAAACTTTCGTTGTCTCTCCCTCCGTTTTTTTTTTCTTTGCCCATAGCTGCGAGAGTATAAAAGAAATGTCCCCACGGGTGTGCGAAACTGCGAGAACGTTTCTGGCGTTGCACAGGGTCATTCGTCGCGCGCCGCTGCCCTACTCGAGATAAAAAGTGAGAGAGACAGAAGAGAGAGAGAGAGAGAGAAAGAGAGCGAGAGAGTAAAGAAGAGAGAGAGCGGCGTGTCTAACTCTTCAACGATCGATGGAGCCGCAAGAGCCGCCACTCTCGGGCCTCCGTCGATCCTGCAGCTTCACCTTACCATGGCGCGGAACTGACGCTATAACCAGCATGTCCCAGCCAATGCAGCGCTGCGACCGGATCACGTGACTTACGCACCACGCGCGTCGTTATGATACCTCCCCGAAGATCACGTGACACTGAGATCGGCGCCGGATTGGCGGGGATGGGTCGTGGCGGCCGCAAGCGGTCCATCGTTCGGGTGAAACTGAGGGTATACCCGTGAAGCGCTTTTCTGGGGGCTCGCCGCGTTCTCTCCCGGCAGACTGCGGGGACAAAGCTCTTTCGGAGACGTTGTCGTAAAAATGTCTCATCTAAGGCCGCCGGCCGGAAATGGGAAGTCGTCGAGCGTCCTTCAAGTGAGCGACGCGCAAAGCTTCATTTAATATTTTTGTTGTTTTGTGTGTTTCAAGACGGAGATTTAATTTTGTTTTTCTTTTTATTCCGCTCACGGGAGCGTGTATCGTCTGAAGGACGGTTTCTTTTCATTTAAAGGTACTCGGGGTGGGGGGGGGGGGGGACACAAAAACATTAAAAGCTCATACCTGTGTTCTCGTTATACTTTGGACATTTCACTTCTGAAATTCCAGAAAAGAGTGTCTCCGACTACAATATTTTCGATGTTTACAACTCCACAGTCAGGGGGATCGGTTGCCAAGGGGAGTTCGAAGAAGACGACGAGCTGAACGGCCGCGTTGAAAATGTTTCCCGAACTCTGTACATTGTAACAATTCTGCTAGTGCTCCTTCTGCATCAAATACCACTGAATACAAGATTCTTCTACCCCCTCTACCGAACAGTGAGCTACTGGACAACTCACTGATCCTCCACGGATATCCATCGGCCAGGCCTTAATGCATTGACGATTTCGGTCCTGCTTTATGGAAGATAACAAGCCCAAACGAACTCTCGTCCCTCGGAGTCTTCTTATACAACCATGTGCTGCTCACAGTGCGTTCTGCCAAGGAGGAAAAGATCGCTACAACTTCGGCAAATTCAAGTAAAATAAAAGAAATGCTTGATAATGGACGCAAGTAGAACTGATTTATCTATGATCTTGCACTGGATCCAAGCAAGCGTCCTAGATGGAAACGTAGCCGGTGCTTTCATTGCTTATGGTAAAGTAAAGAGTGTCCTTTGCGACAGATGGCACAACTCCGGCTGCGAAAGGTAGAGACGACCACAAGAGTTGTATCAATCGAATGAAAAGAGGGACTGACTGTGGACAACTTGCCGCACCAGTTCAAGATTCTAGTAACCGCTGTTCTTGTCTCTGAGCCAGTAAGACGCCACAGTGCCTACGACGCAGGCAAAAGAACATCTTCAAGGTCAATGCCGCGCTCCATGGTGCAGCGCACGCCGGAAATACGGGCACGAACCAGAAGACTGCATTCCAAGCAACGCCAACGGTACAGCTGCCTCTCTTGGGAATCCCACCGAGGACTTCATGAACTCAGAAGATGCAGCTCAATCAGAGGTGTCTGCTCATTCCAACAACAGCCCCAAAGTAACCGACATCGAAACAGCCACACGTAATAAAGAGGGCGCAAATAATCCAACACCGTCAGGCTTTGCAACAGAGAAGACAGTGAACATGGACGCCATCACCATCGCATCCAACACACCTCTCCCAATCTACCAAGTTGAAGATCCAGCGAAGACAGAGGAAGAAGAATCCCAAATGGAGGAATCCAACGAGAAAGAAATGCTCGGCAAAATAAAGGGTGAGGAAGTGCACATCCACATCAAATCCTGACTCTGCACCCCAATGGGAGAAAGTAGAAACAAAGAGGAAAAGAAAGAGAGAGCAAAATTATTATCTCCCAAAGCTCCTATCGAGCCCATATCTGCACGACCACAAGTATCTGAATAAACAGTAAGAAGAGAAACCTCCTTCCAGAAGCTGTGCCATATTTTTGAACTGAAAACTCATACGTCTCTTTTTTACATCATCTGTAGAACATAGTCTATAATCGATCTGTTCCTGGGTCGCAATGATTATGCTGTCCTTTCTGGTATGGTGTTGTGTTGTCAGATTCACTTAAGTACATACCATTACACATTTCTGTTTGTGACTAAACTGTAAATAAATGTTGAAAGAAAACGTGTTGGTGGTCGAATGGGCTAGCGCACACCAGCTCGGAGCACTTGGAGCGAAAGCACGCGCTGCAGAACCCAGGCATTCAGGATTCAATCCTCACACCTGCCCGTTTCGATCTGTATGAGCATCGTACCGGCGTGCGGTCGTGTATCACTACTGCGTGATGCACGTTAAAGACCCCAGGCTCGCGGTTGTACCGCAGTGGCTAAATTGCTCATCTACAGCCGGGAGACAAGTCAGAACGTTGAGGCAGACTAAGTTCTACGCTGTGTAAACATCCACACACCCGATTTTTGCTTTAAATTTACAGTTTAACATTTGATCTTCTACAGCCCAGCACGCGCATGTTCCGAGACATTGCCACAAGAGGGCAGTGGAGACATTACCAAGTATAGAGTTCCTGTATAGGCTCCCTAGGTGGAGGGCCCTACAAGACTCGTCCAGAGAAGACACTGCCAGAACAGGACAGTGGAGACAAAGGCACAAAGGTCTTTTTCGGCTCTGGTCTTTTTGTTTCCTGGGTATTCGCCAACGTAACCACATATGCATCGAAGGCGCGCAAGGCCGCGCGGCGGCGTTATCTGGTCATACCCTGCTTTCTTCGCAGGCCTCGCGGGATCTCGTCAGTCAGTGGGCGTGTGACAGATTCGCCACTAGAGGCACCGGCTGCGAGCAAGTTCGCTATTTATGGGTGATCTGAAATACGCCTTATTTTGACGATGGCACAAGAGCAGTCGGGGCTAAAAGCGCCCTTGCGCTTCCGTGCCTGAGAAACAAGCTCTTTAGATCCAAACAAACTTTGAGAACGATGCCGGCGATGTGTCCTGCTGCAGTGCGCTACTGCAGCCTGCTGGTACCACGCTACGGCTGATGTTCTCGAAAAACAGTGATCAGATATCACCAGCAGCGCGCCGTGCGGACCGTCCACAGGCTGGCTGTGAACGAAGCTTGGTTCGCGCAAGGAGATTGGAAGACATGGAGAGGGCATGACGTCATTCGTTTGAAGCCTAGTCATAATAAGACAAAAACAAGGAAAATGTAAGCACCAACAAGATTTTTAAACACCAAAAAGTCTAACGCAAATAACGTGTAAAAAAAAAAAAGAAACATCTTGTTGCGGTTTAGCGAATCGAAAGTGTGGAGCGTGGTGGCGTCGCGCGTTGCCGTGATGAGGCCTTGCTGTGTGAGCGGCGGCAAAACTCGCACCGGTTGTCCTTCCGCGGGGATTTCGTTTCACCGGTAAGGCCCGCGTGCATTACATTTCGGATTTCGCAGTAACGTGAAGTAATTAGTGATCCTGCGACGCTCAACGGGACTGAGAAAGTGACGAGTTCCGTTCCTCGGTCCCCGTCGCGGCAATAACGACCCCATCGAAGAGGACCCGAGAGTGCGGCTCTCTGTGATTCTGTGCACTACAAAGCAGATGACAAGAGCGTGTCGAAGAAAGTGTAGAGTCGGACTCCTCCATTGAGAGTTAATATCTTGACTTCTATTCTGGAACGCTTCCCGCCAACCTGCTGATGAAAAAAAAATCTATCTAGGGACGTTTGGGTTATGGAGATGGATTTATTGTTACTTACAAAAACACATCGGGCGCGAACAACAGACGCTCGCGCTGCAGTCAGCACAGACACAGGTACGGTGCTAATGTACACACGAAAAGAAAAATAGAAAAACTAAATTACAAAAGAAAGCAAGCTGCAGTCGTCGGCGCGGCTACAGGGCTGTTTATACTCCAACGTCGACGAACGCAACGCGCGGTCCAGCGCGCCCCGACGAACTGCCCTGCTCTGCGCATGCGCGTTTCCGTGGCAACCGCTTCGTGTCTATACACCTTTTTCGTTTAGCCTCGCACCCAGCCACGTTGTCCCCATATCTGGTACGCGTTCCGAACAAAAAGCAAGAGATTACGACCCCGAACAAGTAAAAAAGTATAGAAGGGTCATAACAAGAACGACTGACGGTTGCAATTAAAATGTCAACACGTTCTATGGTCGAGGCGAGAAGAAAGCTATGTTTTCACGCATACCGGAAGTTCCAGAATTGAAGATGGTGGCGCCCACGTAGAAAAGGTGTATACCGTACCTCCACTTCCTGGTCGGTCAGAGCTCTGCGGTCAGTGCGGTTCCTCCATGTCCCGTAGTTAAGCTTCAAAACATTGATTCGGGACAGTTGTTAGCAGTTCGAAAACAATCAAATGATGGGGGATAACCAGTACAAACCATTTATTTTCTCGAAAATGTCACACAATTGTTGACAGAAAGGCAAAAAAAGAAAAAGAAAATTCACAATATCGCGTGTGTCGAAGCTAGCCGCTTAACAGGTTCACCGGAGTCGTGCCGAGCGACTCCGGTGATTCTGCCAGGATGCCTCTATGAAATCTATGCACCCGATATTCCAGAGTGACCTCATTCTGACTGATTGACAGTGCGTTATCATAGCAGGCTTTCACGCTGACTCAGGAAACTGACACCGGAGAGAGCGGATGATGCCTAAATTACGCAATGTACGCGTTGGAGATTGTAGCGCTGTTTACAGAGTCCATACAGACAATACAGGATTCAGTCCCATTTTCATCGCGTACCGCTGCTATCGTTTACAAGCTTAGACACACCACTTGCAAATTTCTGGCCGGCTAAATAGTTCAGATGTTTCATTGGGTCCGCCGTTCCGGTACATTCGACGGCGCTGTTTCGATCGGGAACGGCTAGCTGCCGGCGAGTGCGACTAGCACATTAACATGCATAGCACACACCTTCAGTCATCCTTAATTCTAGTTAACCCTACCTTTGGCGCGTCATCGAAATTCCAGCTTCTACCGGCACCCCAACACCATGGCCAGGGGTTTCCCCAGGAATTGAAATCAGGGGGGGGGGGGGGGGTCTAATTTTTTTTGGGGGGGTTAAAGGGGCGGGGGGGCATTGGGGATATAGGAGTCGTTGTGAATTAAGGGGGTGCCTTCGGAAAAACGAGGGGGGGTCTAACCCCTAGGGGTCTAGAAATCCCTGGCCATGGCTCACCACCACCTGCTCGTTAGGTCGGTAGGCCTAACGAGAATCGGGGGTAGCGCATCCTCGGTGCGCTTCACGTCCACGCACACACTCGCGCAGTCGAGCGCACGAACGTTAAACACGCACAGCAACACGGGAACACGACAACAGCACACGACACACGACAAGAACGACAGGTTCAGATCCCAGAAATGAGCGTCTCGCACATTCCGACTGACTCCGACGGCCCCAACTTTTGCCCCGACAACCGCGCTCGCGCGAGGGCTTCTGGGACAGTCACCGTCGTCGGCCTGCACTCGTCGAGGGCGAGAATAGGCATGCTCGATTCCGTCGTGAGGTACGCGGAGGCGCGCCGGGCTATGTCGAGGCGCGCTGGGCTACGCCGAGGGCGTACACTGGGCCCCGTTCGCAGCGAGCGTCGGCCAACGCGCTCGGCCGCGTGCGCTCGTCGACGTTGCGACGGAGTACAAACAGCCAGTAAACGTCTAAAATTTAGCTAAGTCGTCAACATACGCAGAGTGTGAAAACAAGTCACATGTTTTCCGCCAGTCGCGATATCTTTACACTGCCACAAGCTCGTTCGGTCTGATTTACACGGAATCGGCGTTCGATGCTTTCCTTCAGTTGTGATGCGCACCAACGCGAGCACCAACCGACGCACACGAGCAAATTCATCCTATCATGCTTTTCGTGAGTGTCCCACGAGGAGGGCCCGGTTCATTTGAACCCATTGAACCAGTGCTGTACACGTTCCTCATAAAAAGGAACGAATGCATCGTTCCTCGTTCCTTCTGATTTTTGGAACGCGTTCCCGTTACGAGTTCTATTTGTAAAAAAGAAACTGGTTCCTGTTACAGTTAAAAAATGAAACGTATCGTTACATTTACGTTACATTTGCATTTTGCTGATTATCATATTTAGCTAGATCAAGGAAAGTTTGCTTTCTTTTTTATCTATCCCATCAAATGGGAACATACGAATTTGGATGCTGTGATGGAGGGGCACCAGGGAAAGAAAACAAGAGGAAGCAGTGTATCATTTGTTGATATCACCTTTAAAAATCTCGGCTTTTAACCATATTCATGTTTGTGATGGGCGATTCAGACGAGCCAAATGTATTGTTACCCCACATTGCACGAGCGTTTTACAACAACCTCACTCCTTTTAATCTAGCAAAGTTCCTTGGCCGAACTTAACAACAGTTGCTTCTCGATGGTGCTGTCCGCAAGACGAGCAAGTGAAGAAGAGGGTACCGCTTTTGGAAGGTCATTCTTGAAGAAGAAGGTCAAGTCCTTCTTCGCGAAGGTTGGATTTGTTGTTGGGTATGAAGGTGGGGGACAAGGGGAGAAGGAATAAAGGTTAATATTTGTGTATTTTTAAGTGACGCATGTTCGGGATACAAGGGTGTGCTCGATGTCTGGTAACCTCTTCTTTTGTAGTAACTGTAGGTCTCTTTGTGGAAGTTCTGTGATGGCTGTAGTCGGCCTTAGATTTTTGGGTGTATCAGGATTCGTGGAAGCAAAGGAAGTAGCTGAGTTTGAAACGTTTCTCTTTCTGTGTCTTTTCCTTCGACTAAAAGTTTTACTTTTTGCACCGCAATCTCCGGCACTGAAAAAGGAATCGAAGTCCACTAGCTCTCTTCCACCCAACTGCTACCAAGCGAGGACCACACAAAATAATCCTTAACATAAGTAACCAAAAAGTTAACGAGATCCTGCTCTTCGTAAATATATTGTTTTTATACTTTAAGAATTTCCCTCTTAAAATAAAATAAAAATTACCCCACTAGACGAAAAAGAAATAAATAAAGGAACGCCGTTCCTTCATCCGTTCCAGAAAAAAAAATATAACGAGTTCCCGTTCCAGTTCCACAAATGCAAGACGGAACGGCGGCGTTCCATCGTTCCTCCTAAAAGGAACGCGTTCCAGGAACGCCGTTCCGTACAACACTGCTTTGAACCATGGATAATCCGGATTTGCCTATAGTCCGTTACAACTCAAGAAGGTAGGGCGAGAGTAAGACGAGCCGGGGAGGAGGAAGCAGACGGAACTCTGGAGAAGGAGGGGAAAGTATCTCTTTAGCGTTCCGCTCGAAAAGAGAGGGAAAGTCTCTCTTTAGCGTTCCGCCTGCTTCCTCCTCCCCGGCCCGTCTTACTCTCGCCCTACCTTCTTGAGTTGCAACGGACCATAGACACTGCCCCAAGACTTCTTTGTATGACGTATTGACAATGTGACCGCGCGGCTTTAGGTAAACCGGACAAAAACCTGCAGGCATATCATTAGCGGGTGACTGCGGGTATACACCGACACGCGGGCTTGACGTCACGGAGCTGCGGCGGCGCTGCGATCGCGCCGGAGCCGGGGGGGTGTGGCAGGGTGTGGGCAAAAGGGCGCACGTTTCGCATGGGCGTCATAGCATTTCAGCATGCCGCGAAGCTGTGTTGCTGTTAATTGCACCGAAATGTACAAGAAAAGTAGCGGAGTGAGTTTCCACAAGTTCCCGGCAGACTGTGAAAGGCATAGAAGGTGGATAATATCCGTGGATCGAAAAGAATCGTCGCCTCGCGCGAACGACCGTTTGTGCGGCAAACCCTTTCTTGAAGGCAAGTGCGGCTTCCATTTCAATCTCCGTCCCGAGGCTTGCTTATGTGCAGGGAAAGCGTTGCCTGATCAAGACCACCAGGATTTTGTTCCCATGTGTGTTCGCGCACAAAGCATCGGCCAAGCGCTCGTCGGAGGCTCGCTACGCCCGTGCTACCCAGCAGAAGAGGATCGGCGACAGAACGGCAGTGTTGTAGGCGTTACCGAAAAAAGTAACGAAATACGTTACTCGTTACTTGCAAATAAAAGTAACGCGTTACCGAGCTACGTTGCCTAAAAATAAAAGGAACCCGTTACCGCTACCGATAAAAAGTAACGCACGTTATTTCTGCGTTACTTTTTTTAAATTAAGATTTAGCACATTTTACGGTTTTGACGATACATGTCATATATCAAGAAACATTATGTTCGTGCAGAAACTGAACATAATTACTTTTATCTCGTTTTACGGTTTCACCTAAATACCCACGAGAAAAAACGCCAAGAAAAACATGGCTTAACGCCTAAAACACGGAAAAAATTGAAGTGTAATTTCTTTAAGACTTAGGAAGGAGTAACGAGTAACGTAACTACGTTACTTGGAGTAGTAACGTAAGTACGTTACCCGTTACTGTGTCGAAAACGTAACGAGTAGTGAAAAAAGTAACGCGTTACCGGCAACGCCGTTACTTGTAACGTGTTACCGCCAAGACTGCAGAGAGGACAAAGCGTTACTGCTTGTCATGCCTTGTGGTCATGAGGGTAGGAAAAATATCATACCTTGACTTGAAGACGCTGTGTGTATTTAATCAATTAATGAATACACAGACTTCCGCAGACCCACAGACTGCTGATCCCGCCGGCAGTGCGGAAACCGACTCGAAGTAATCACGTAGGCCTCGAGAGACTTGTACGCCTGCAACGTGTCGGCCGTGAACTGGCTTGGCGAAAAGACTAAATAAACAACGACATGAGCCGTCGACTTCGGTCGCAGCAACTTTACGTCGGAAGTCCAGCAGGCCTTGTTTACGGCATACGGATCCTCGAAGCGCAATGCCTTCCACGCACAGTTTGTTTCGATACCACTGCCGTTCAGGCTCGGACAGCGAGCTCAAATAGTCGGGCATAGGATACGACATGCGTTCTCAGGAAATACGACGCACAAATAAAGATACAAGCGTCCCTACAACGACAACAACGAGCGCACGCCATAGAACGCAATGGCGAAAACACGGAGAGCCGGGCTGTTCTTGCCCACATAGCTACCGCGCATGCGCGGCCTTCCGGCCGTGTTGGTAAACAAGTCGCTCCGCGTGTCGGTCTATACTGGCAATGAGTGCGGATAACGTTTCCGAAAATACGCCGATCGTTGCTCGGACATAAAACCGAAACTGGTGGAGGTGCGAATGCGGTTACAAACGAGATGCGGGTCGGGTGCGGAACTTGTAGATACTGTTCGGGTGCGCTTACAAAGTGTGCAGGCGCGGTGTCGGGAAGAGGGAAGGGGAGGGGGGGGGGGGGTATAACCAGATAAAACTTCCAGACGCGGGTTGGGTGCGGTTACAGAGGCTGCAGATATCTACGTTGGGAGCGTATAGAACCCCCCCCCTCCCCCTCATACACACACATACACACACGCGCGCGCAATCACACACGGACACACACACACAGCAAATAGATCAAATACCGTACGTCATTGACAGAGTGAGAACGGCACAGGGTGTGTTTCGACCGCCGGGCCTCCATGCGCGCTCTTCCTGCCTTCCGTCGTGCTTTGGCTGTGTGCACGCGCTCAAGTGTACACGAGATGCCGAAGCGTTGTCGAAGGCAGGAAGCTCGCGTTGGAGGCGGGACAGCAGGAGCTCCTCCCTAACCTGCTCACTTTGTGGGAGTGTATAGACCAACGCGCTGTTTACGAACAGGCCCGCCTTTGCCCACTCCATGGGTGTGGGCACTGCACATGCAAGTGCAAACCAAATTCCCGTGAAGTGAAGCGCCTTCGCATGCGCGACACCGACAGCAGCGCCGCCACAGCAGCGTGATGTCAGAGCCGCGCGTTGGTGTATATACCTCAGTGTTGACTTTCTCTTCAAAATGTAACGACTAACGTCTTTTTATACTTTGTTTTAGCTTTGGTCTGGACGCAGCCGACGCTACGACATGTTTCTGAACCTGTTCTATCGTCGATGAACCGAGCATGAACAGAAAAGGCCCAGGGACTTGCGCTTTTCACGCTGCTTCATTTGCATTAGCTCGTAGCATCGTCTGCGTCTGGACTTTAGCCGAAACGGAGTACAGGCGCCGAGCCATTAACTATTGCATTCATTCCACGTACCTTCAAAATTTTGCCTGCATTTTGCCCACGCAAAAAGGAGCACTTGAAATTCCAACGCCCCCCCTCCCCCCCAAAAAAAGAAAAAGAAAAAAAAAGCCTTCTTGTCAATTTTAAAAATGAAATTCAACGCAAAATCAATGTGCGTTACTTGTTATCAGTAACGGTAAAGCGTTCCTTTTATTTTGAGGTAACGTAGGTCGGTAACGCGTTCCTTTGTTTTGCATGTAACGAGTAACGTATTCCGTTACCTTTCTGCGGGTACGCCTACAACGCTGATAAACCTCTTCTACGTGAGCGCCGCCATCTTGAATCGCGTAACTTGTGTCATGCGGGAAAATATCGTTTTGCTCTCGAAACACCACTGGAAGAAGCTCGCGCTTTAGTCGCGATTGTCCATCATTCTTGCTTTGCCTTTTCTGTATCCTTGTACTCGTTCCAAGTTGTAATGCCTCGCTTTTTTTTTGTAGACGGGGGTAAAACATCGCGGTCTATAGGAGGACATATTCTACTTCGCTCATATTTAATGGACAGCTCGTCTTTACCACCGAATCCTACCCGGAGCGGTTTGGAAATCCCGCGTCTGAAAGAGCGCCGTGCCCTCGCGCGCTGTCCATGCTGTCCCGCTTTCCCGCTGCGCAGGAAAAGCAAGAAAAAGTAAACTTTTTTATTTTTTATTTAGAGGCTTACGCCGTCGCATTGAGACTCCGGATTCGCTGAGACAGCGGCTGTCTCCGCCGTCTCGACGTGGGGTTCCACGACCATAGATAGCGGCGGTCACACCTCCCAATAATGCACCCAATTCAGGGGAAAAACTCCGAGTCTGCGCGCGTACAGCTGTTCCTAGTACGCAATAGCTGTTGGAGCCAAGACCATTGGATCTTAGCGGACTAAGGTGTACGAGTATTCCTTGGTAGAGTATTGATAAAAAAATTATCTTAAACAATAGTAGCGCAACGCACAGGCAAACGACACGAAAAAAAAGATTGGTTGTGGGCATGTTTATACAGCGAGCACCTTGTCTCTCAGCTGTATATGAGCAATTTAGCCAGTGCAGTACAACCGCTAGCCTGCGGCATCTGTAACGTGCACAAAGAAATATAGTGATACACGACCGCATGCCGGTAGGATTGTTTTTTCTTTATTACCTGATATTTTACACACAAACACACATATTTACATTACAGACACATGGTTACATGACAGGTATATACAAATGAGGAAGAAATATGAAATCGTCATCCCTTCACTGGCTGAAGTTGACTCCTCAAAATTCTTTTAACGTTTTGAGCTGTTCAATTCTAGGTAACCAATCAGGTACGGTCTCGTGTGCCCTAAAGTTTTCTAGGTACGCCCCAGCACTGTCGAAAATACATCTGGCCGGCTGAAGATCGGCTTTGTTAAGGAGCCTCGCCGTGCGGGAGAGCCATAGACTGTGAAGGCCCAAGAGCATTAACAGGGTGGGGATTGAACAGAGGATCCGTGGGTACTGCAGTGCGAGCTTTGCAAGCTCCACGGGCTCGAGTTCTATTCCGGTGCGCGCTGGCCCACTCGGCCACCGATTCCCCCGAAAAAACACAAAAGACATGTAGACAAGCGCCTATTTCACGGTCTTCAGGACCTCTGCCCCTTCGCGCTGTTCATTGTTTTTAATATGCGTATCCAACTAGTCGGCAATAATCCTGAAAAAGAAAAGAAAAAGAAACGACAATTGAGAAGAGTTTGAAGGCCACACAACTGGCCATGCCCGTTATAGAAATAATCTCGATAATTACACATCGTTATCTCAGAGGCACTCCAGAAGACAAACGCACAGATTCACTCTCTGCGGAGGGCCAGTCGTCTGCTTTCTGCGCAGGAGTTACGGTGACGTCAGATTGATGCCGAACTCTCGATTGGCTCTGATTGAAAGGATAGTGGGTAGACCTCAGTGCTAGATGCCTTGAGGTCTACCCACTATTCGTTTACTTCAATCAGCCAATACGAGCTCGGCGTTCTGACATCATCGCAACCCCCTGTGCAAGAAGCAGACAAACTTGCGCTCGGTATAGTCCCGTTCAAGTATCTTAATAAAAGTTTAAAAAAAATATTTCTTTCACGATCGCTGGAGGAGTCGAAACTGGCTTCTACGTGGTATACAGTTGAGCGGAAGTCGCTATATGTGTCCGTGTCCGGATTGCTCCTCTCGTTTCAACTGTTCATGTATTATCGAGGAGATAGCCCCGACGACTCACTCAAATGCGAGTCAGGCTAACTCATAATCTAGGCGGACCTTAACTTCTCGACAAGGACACCACTACACCGATGAAGCAATATCTCATCTCGCGCGAGTGTGATTTGAAGGCACGGCCCAAGACGTGCAGAGTCAGCGATGACTGAAGACGATATTGCGACGGACTCTTCGCCGCTTCAAATCCGTCGCGTCGACCAAATCGGCTGTGAGAAAAAATAAAACCAAGGAAAAAAAAGCTCGCGACGCTGTCTGACACTATAACCGTTTCCACGCTCTCTCAATATTTTTTTTTGTCTTCTGTATCTGCCGAGCATCTCGTTTAATATGCAGGTACGACGGGGATGGAGAATGATTTGGGAAGGGGGGGGGGGGCGATCTTCCAATACCAGTTGGGTTCCGGTCGAACACGCGCACACCCCGTCGCCTCCCTAATAAGCTGTCGGGAAAAACACGATCTGAGACAGATTGCGAGCGAGTCGATCATACATTTCGTTTTCACCTCAGGATGGACCGCAGCACACGCTACAAGCCATGCTCAGCCAATCCATATCAGTAATCGCAATACCCGACTACGTCCCCCACTCCCCTCGCGCGTCACTGTGCCCCCCTCACGAGGGTCACGTGACACTAACACGGCGTTGGATTGGCTTGGATTGGCTCGGAGGGTCCACCGCGCGCTCCATCCTAAGGGTGATAGGCAGTACAGAAGCTCGCTCGCGCTCTTCAACGAGCCAGTAACGTTACGGCAAGGATGAGGGAGCAGGTTTGGGGATATAGACCGCTCCACCTTATAGACTAGTGGACCGCACCGGACGCTAGAGGCAATCCCAACCAACCCGGCGCGGGCAATGCATCGCGTGAGTGCTCGCCCCGCGCGTTGCTGCAGCCCTCCCGAAGGCCACGTGACAGTCACGATGCATTTGATTGTCTAGGATGGCTCGTAGCTTTCGCCGCGGTTCGAGGAAGCTGAAACGAAGTATACCTCCGCCGCACGCGCAGCGGCGCGTATACTGCCGGCTTCGCGGCGGCGACGGCGACGTTGACACCTCCGAAGCACTTTTCCTTCTTTCCCCCAAAAGTGCCCTCTCTCTCTCTCTTTCAATCGATACCTGGTTCATTCCCACGGAGCCTTCCCGAAAGCTTTTGCTGTACTCCCATTCACTCGACCTGAGTTGACAGTGCGTTGGAAGCTACCTGCTCGTCGGGAGGGGTGTCTATATTTTGCCACGTGATCACTTTCGCTCCCGTATACTCAGGCGCACAGAGAGCGGTGTCAGGCGATGAAAGGGAGGCTGCTGATTGGTCGGGTGAGCGCGTAGCTCCCGCCCCACTGTCGGCTTAGAGGGTGCGAACGGAGCACGGACCGGGTCTGCAGAAGCGTCACGCGCGTCGGCGTAATCGACTCGTCATTGCTTCGTCGCGCCCGACGTCGTCGGGGAGCAACCACAGCCGCTAAGCAGTTTACGCTTCGGAGTAGAGGTAGCATACTTCAGCCATCTTGGAGCTCTTAAAGCCGCCGTCCGACTGCTGTTGCATACCACACTAAAGACAGAGTGTTTCTTTTTTGCCCGATCCTCCAAAGGTCATTCCGTTGATATCTCACACTGCCTGGTGGTAGTTAGGGCGAGGAAAATTGTCTTAGAAGGACGGGAGGAAAAATATGTTTGTCTGTTCAGACTTCAGCTAGGTGGCGCAAGCTACCGCCCGTTACAAAGGGTATAGCCATTAACATTGATTCATCCATCCATCCATCCATCTGGAGACACCGACGGTCACATTGGTGATACAAAGACTGTCTGCGGACACGTTCAAGGCAAACAACCGTGCCCCGAACACGCTCGTGTCCGTACATGCTTCCGTCCTCGTGTTGACGAGCCAACGTCGTGTCTTTTGTAGGAAGTACGAACAGTGCGACTGTCTGCGGCTTCGGGGGACCATGAAATTATTTTTGTACTTCCAGAATATACCGCTCAGAATTATTTCTTGACAATGACATTCATATCCCACTATGAACCACTACAGTTCCCTCCCACGCGGTAGGAGGATGGGGTTCGCGGAAAGATCTGACGTCATGGATGGATGCAACGTGACGGGCGAAACATTGCCCATATCTGTTTTGTTGACCCGATAATTTCCACTTCCTCCAAAACTTAAACTGTATTTAAAAGGCTGGTGTATGTCGTCTCCTTTGCTGCAAAAATTCACCCTTAAACAAACACTGCAATAAAAAAAAAGTTAAGATAGGAGACGTATCTCTCTTTTTTGATAATTTTTTCCAGGAGAAGAAAACTAATTTCCACGCAATATTTTACGCCGTTAGACGCAATTTAGGTGGAGGTCACGGCCCACTTTAAGACCCGCCCACAAATCAGTTGCCCTACCCATTCCTACTGGATTGGCTTGGCTGTTCGGCCGAACACGCTAACAAGCCTGGTGTCTCCCCTTTCCGACATCCGGCGCGTCTTGTCTGGCGTCTCACAACGCTTGCTAGTTGTGCGAGCAGACGCGCGGCAGCCTGCGGCATCGTCTGCTATTGCACCAGCGTCTATCGTCGTCTACCATGCCTGTTGGATGCGGACATGAACGCTGCGCGTCGGCGTCCGTTTCGGCTTCGTCCGTCTGCTATTCCACCACCGTATAAAAACCTTTTACAACGTGCGAAAGACTCGACCATGAAAGCGGCGTTCCGTCGTTCCATCATGCGCAAACCGCGGTCCAATACAACTGTCAGTCAGCGTCTGTCGATGTACGGTAAAAAGCGGCCGAAGGAACTAAAAAGCAACAAAATCAATATGCTGTCATTTTAGAGCGCACCTCTTAGGAGCCAGTTTCCCGCTTGAGCGGCGTCGCCATCGGCGTCGGCGTAACTGCGCGGTGCATTATGGAAATGTCCCATAATGCACCGCGCAATCAACCTCTCCCCGAGGTCACGTGACCCCCCGCGAGTCACGTGTCCCCGGAGGAGATTGAAGAATGAGGGGAGGAGGAGGAGGGGTATATCCTCCCCTCAATACCTTTCCATCCTTTTCCTCAAGAGCTGCGCTCTAAATCGGCGTTTCAGGGAGTTGTAAACGGCTTTCACTTTTTAGCTTTTATGTTCTTGTTATTTTTTTCGCGTGGCATCAGCTACAAAGTTGAGAGAGCGTCATGACGCACAATTAAAACGTGACCAAACATTATTCGACTTGGCAGGCCAGGTGCACTGCAAAACGTGAGAGCTACTTTTCGTTCGAAGCGAAATGACGGGAACATACCTGGACTTGATGCGAGCCAAACGCGCGATTGCCTCGAGCCAATTGGCTCGCAATTTCTACCTGTGTAGGTATCTTCTCGGTATTGAAACCATGGTCGCAATCACTACGGTTGCCCAAGTCAGAAAGCAGCGGGGCCGCTTTTACGGAAACCACTATCTTTATTCAGCATCAACACGCGCAAAGAAAAAACCAAGACAGATCGATCAAAATAATTGATGTGGGGCTTAGGCAAGTCCCGCTACGAAAACAAGCGTCCGCACAGCGTCTTCGGAACGTGCGTATACTGGCGACACTTGTTTGCTGCATACTATGTCGGTAGATGAGATCTTCCTCTAAAAACACCCGTGAACTCAAAACGACCGGCACTCATAAAACTGACGAGCTCAAAGAGCTGTGCTCGTTCAGCACTCCGCAGACGCCGGCCACCATGTTTGTTATCTTTTGAAACCGAAGCGGAAAGGCAATCTCAGGATATTTTCGAAAACAATAATAACTCTATCTAGACCATTTGTTTGTCAAACATAAAGAAGTCGATAAAAATAATATCGCGTCACGGATCGAGATACAAATTTACAACCAACCTTTCACACGTCCATCATCCCTACAGCCAATGAGAGATGTAAGCACCTTGTAAGTACGGGGCGGAGATAAGCGTTCTGGACTTTCACATTCTGCACTTAAGATCGGTCTAGTGACGTAAATATTGCTAAAAAAATTGTTCATGACGTCAACTCCGAGATTGCAGTACCCAGACCGCCGTGGGAAGGTTGACTGCTCTTTGATGTGCAGGGGTTGCAGTTGCTCAAGACGACTGCCTGGTGACATCGCTAGTTCTCGTCTCGGGGTTTATGTCAAGTTCAATCTGTACCAGCTCGTTTGTGCCCTTACATGCACTTAATGTTTTGTGGAGAATAAAAAAAACAGAAAAATAAACATGTTTTTAGAAGAAACAAAATTATTGCAGTTTCTCTTTAAGCGGCTTGGACAAGAACAGAGAAAAGAGGGGGGGGGGTCACCCCTCTTCACCTGTTTTTAAGTCGGCCCTGGTGAAGACGGGGGAGTGGGTCAAACGTGTTAGGTAATCAAAGAATATGTTTGCTTTTATATGGTGAAAACATCGTCACTAATTTTTTTTTTAGTTTGAAATCTTACTTTGTATAGGCTATTTTTCTATTTGAACATTTTTCTTCGCAGTCGAAGAACAATGTTCAAAAGTCGAACTTTGACAGATTTCACCGGAACTACGAAGATTCGACGAACGAGTCCAAGCTGTTGTTTGTCAAAAGCTTGCTACATCTAAAATCCAAATAGCTCAGGGGCTATTATGTCGAGCGCACAAACCCGAACCAGCGGCCTCGAGAAGGGACATTTCGTGGGGACTGATTGGACCGCCGACATAAGCACGCCAAAGAGAGTGACTATGCGCATGCTTTCGCCGTGGAAAGGTTGACTGCTTTGGATGTGCAGGGCTGCAGCTGCCCAAGAAGACTGCCTGGTGACATCGCTAGTTCTCGTACCTTGTTAGGTGCAGACTGATTCGGGACAGGCAGGCCTTATTGTTCGTGACGGCAGTCGTGGCAAGGCAAGATATTCACATGGGTTCTTACGGTCTTCGTGAGACACGCCTGTCCGTCACGTGACATCATTACGTCGGATGACACTATGACGGAATGGTTTCACGTGACGTCACGTCTAGTACAGTCACTAAAAATGCTCTAACATTTTTATCGCCACATCTGTTTAGATGTTTGGTCTCAATATTTCTATATCATTTCTATGGACGAGAATCAATAGAATAATAAGACGCAGGGCTGAGTTGCGACATTACACCCCCTTAAAACATCCTTGCGAAGGCTGCTTTTTGAGATTGTGTCAAATAATTATCGCTTCTTGCAATCCTTTCTAGTTGGAGATACGCTTCACTCAACTCTTAGAAAACCGCATTCCGTGTGAATTCTTTGCGCAGAAAAAAAAAAGCAACTTACTGGTAAACGTTTTAGTCTTCTGGGTGGTCCTCATTAAAATACTTGCCTTTGGAAGTATATATAGCGGTGGTGCAGTCACCACTACTGAATTACTAGCTCATGAGTGCTCCGTGGCGCGTGTATTTGCCATGTCTGCGTGTGTGCACGAGGCAAGCGTCGAGTGCCATAGATGTATTGTGACAAACGTAAAGTTCATGTTCAGAATCTATCTCTGTTTCTTGAGAAGACGGACCAATTGTCTATACAAGAGAAAGATAAAGACGCTGTTAAAATCTCTATCTGCTTTTATACACTCTATTTTCTTTAGAATATATATAGCTACTCTATACTACATCTTAATAAAAATTCCGTAGAAAGTGGATAAATATTCTTGTAAGGATATAGTCGCTATCGAGATGAGAACGGCAGGGAGATGTTTCAGTTGCCTCGCCTCCAGCACCAGTTTTCTTCCTTCGATATCGCTTCGGCGACTCGTGAGCCTTGAGCGTGCAGGCAAATCCAAGCACGACGGAAAGCAATGAAGGCGTGCCGGAGGCCGGCCGTTCAGAAGAGACGCTCTGTCGGTCTTGCCTCGTCAACTACCGTATCAGCTTCTCTAGGCCCCCGCTCACCCTTTCATGGACGAATGGAAGAACTACGAGGAGCGGGGACGGCGGCGCGAGACGGTGGTAGGGACAATCGCCCTCGGTGCTGCTGTTTCCAGATGGTTCTGTTCGGCGTGTTTGTGCGTCGTGCCGTTTTAAGGAAAAAAAAGTGAGTGCTTTAAAATAAAAATTGTTGCGTTCAGCTCCGCAAAATTTTAGAAGTCGACACGCTCAATTTTTTAGTGCACGTCAACATCTTTGTCACCCGTGATATGTGGTCCTGCCCTCACCGTAATTTCGACACACTGACGAGCGTCAGCGACAGGCGCGCGCAAGATATTTGAGAATTTATCCCCGTCTCTTCCGCCATCTTCGCACTACCGTCCCACCATCTGTGGGACGTTGGGTTGCGAGTATATAGCTGGATCCATTCAGTTGCGGAACTGCCCATAGACGCTGCTCCTGAAGGTTCGCCTCCCATCGTTATAAGCGCTGCGGTTCGGAAGATGGCTCTTATGGTAACACACAGCATACCCATAGAATACACGGGTTTAAAAGCACAGCGTCCAGAGAGGTTTGCAAACGACGGGTGACGGTCTTGGGAAGGAGAGGGAAGAAAGGGGGCGGGGGAGGGGGGTTGGTTTCTCTCCGGCAGTTCCGGAACTCAGCCCTATTTGGTAACGTCGGTGACATCGTGTCGTTAGGTCACACCATGACGGTACAGAGGACCTATAAAGGCGATGCATTTAAAGCGCCTTAGGAATATACCAAAGAGAAAACCAATGTTCGCGAAGAACAGTACAGTACCTAAGGCAGCAATCGTATAATAATAATAATAATGCCTTTATTTTCTTCATCACATGATGAAGGGTAGGCCGGGGAAAAAAGCTGTGAAAACAGCTTTTTTTCCCAGACTCAAGACAATGACTGAAGGGTTAACCCTTCAATCATTGTCTTGGGTCAAAAATCTTCCAGCCGTTATTATGTCATGACATTTTGTTCGAGAACGAGAGTACATAATAACCGAGATGGAATACAAGCGAAAGTCTGAACAGACCCTTTACAAAGTCCGCACCATCGCTCGTCTGCCATTACTTGATCACAAACTCTGATCATGTATTGGACCCGAGACTGCATCCGCGTTCGGTGAGTGCTCGGATTCATTCACACGTCTCGCGTCCAAGCAATGGCGACCGCCAATGTTGCTTGATGGATTTTTGTAAAGGGTCTATTGTAGCGGATCGACGAGTTTCTGCAACCAAGAACTATTACTTCTGAGCAGTTACTGATGCCCAGATAGAGTTCAATCATTTTTCATGAAAGTATATTCAGATTCTCATTTTAGAGGCTCCCGTCTGTCGATTATCTCGCCCCTAACCTTTTGTACTTACAAGTTGAGCCAGGGAATCCTCAGGAAATCACCGAAGCTACGTATCCACTTCGGTGTCAACGTTATATGCGCGTCGAGTTATACCGCCAGCCACACATGTACGTCACGCGTTACTAGTAATGAGTTATTTTTTACCTAGTTAGTTTTTCGGTAATAAGTAATGTATTTAGTTACTTTTTAGGAAAAGGAACGAGTAGCGTACTTAGTTGCTTTTAAGGCGAAGTAACGAGTAACGGAATTTCGTTACTTTTAAGGACTAAGGTGTGCGACAACGTTTAAGCAGCCTCGTTTTAGTTCTAACCCGAGTATGTGTCTATTGCGACAAAGGCAGATGGGCAACAAGAAAAACAACTAAACAGTATGACAGTATAGCAACGTTTATAACTTAACACGTCAGTCGAAATCTACAGCTGGGAATGCCCTTCACCCAGCAAACAAAATAAGGTTCGTTGGTTCAGCTTTCTAGAATCGTCTACAAACCGAATGTAAACCCGGAGGTTGTGAACGCGGGAAGGCACTGAACCCATTGTCAACTTTGAACTTTAGAAGCAGAGAGAACAATAGAGACAGGGGAATCCCGGATTCACCAGCTCTTCCTGAGCACAACACTGCGGTTCCTTTGGGCGCGTCAGTAGAACGACTCTTCAGCATAGCCGGAGATTTAGGAAACAAGCAATAAACCATGAAAAAAAAGCTGTTGTGTGTTTGGTCGTTAAAGTAACGGGAAAAGTAACTCGATACTATTGAGGTAAAGTAACGAGTTTTTTTTTGAGAATTGGTAACGAGTAACTTATTTCGTTACTTTTTGAGCGAGTGACGAGGAACGGTATTAATTACTTTTTTGGGGGTAACGTGTACATATATGCCGCCAGCTCTGAGAAAAAAAAATCAACAGAGTTACCCCGGATAACAGGTAACCATCGCACTGATAGCGCGCAGATCATTATACGACATTGCGCGGGAGTCAATACTGCGCGCGCAAGAATCGACGACTAGCTCCGAGCAAAAACGTCGATGACTCCCGCCGTCGTCCTCTTAACCGAGCAAACGACCGAGAAAAAACAAAAACAAAAAAACTAAGAGACAAACAAAAACAAGTGCTCGCAGATAATTATGTCATTACGGTTCTTGAAATAGACCCAACTCGAGGCCTCTCCAAATGATTACCAATGCAGGCCAATGTTTTCAACTATGCTCCGTTCAGCCCCAAGCTGACAGTGCGGTGAAAGCTACGTGTTTGTTTCACCATACGTCCATCTATCGCCCCGTGAGCACTCTCTCGCCTCATAACCGGCGCAGAAAGCGGGGGTCACGTGATAAAAGGGACGGGGTTGAATAGTCCGGCGAAAACGCGTACATCCCACCGCACTGTCAGCTTAGGGGGTGGACGGAGTATAAACGGGCGGCGACTTCCGGAAAGAATTCGGCGAACGAGCACCATTTTGAAACGATTGCCCTCTCTCCCCACTCTCTTCAAGCTCTCGTCGGTCGGGAGCGGCTTTTCCTCAAAATTTACGGGTGTGGGACGGCCTGGATGGCCCCAGGGGTCAGCACCGACCACTCATCATGCTGCTTGGGCCATCTGTTGAAGGGGTAGGGGAGGACGTAAAATCGAAACTTTGCGCTGTGCGCCAATTAATCCTCGTAGGGAACATCCTTCCCCTATTCTCCTTTCTCGATCTCCAACCCGCTTCCCCTTTCCGTTCCACTCTTCCAGACCGCTCTTTCAATCCGCCGTTCCTCTCTACCTTATTTTCTGCCTCCGTTGTTGTAGTTCCCCCTTTCCTCTGTTCCCGATTCTCTCTATAGTCCCATTCCTCCCTAAATCTTTCTCTTGTTTCATGTCCTCTTCCTATCCTTGTCTATCGGTATTAGTTCTTGTTTTTTCTCAGTGTCACATTGTTCTTTCATACTTCCTCTTTTTTCCTTTCTCCTTCCTATATTTGTCTATCCTATGTTAGTTTTCTTATTCCTACTCTTTTATAATAATTTCTCCTCTAAGTTTCACATCTTTTTTTAATACTTTCTATAATGTAATTTTGTATTAGTGATCCTCTACAAATTATCTATTTATCACTACTTCTTTATCATTGCTACGCACTTCCTCTTCTTCCTTGTATTCTTCTTATGTCTTTCTCGTGTTAGTTTTTTTATCCCAATTCCTCTGTTCCCACTTCTTCCCTAATCATATTGTTCCACATTTTTATTTACCAGTGCCCTTTTTATATATTTTATTTCACAAACATCTTTCATTCCTCCCTAAGCCCTCTCACACTTCTCTCTTGTCTCCGTGATAGCACGCTTATTCCTATTTGGTTATATTCCTTCCCTGTTCTCTAAACACCCTCACCTTTTCCCTGTCGTCTATCTATGTCTGTGTTTCGGCACCAGTTAGCTTTTCCTATTTCTCAATTTCTCCCTGTTTCATATTTTCCTATGCGCAGATAATTCCTTTTCTTCCTGCCTGTGTTCTCCCTATCTCTGTTTTTTCTGTACCAGTTCTCCCTCCCTATATTTCCATTTCTTGCAGTTCTTTTATGTTCCATAAGTGGACATAATTCCCGTCATTCTTCCCTCTTCCCTTTTTCCCCTATCTCTGTCGTTTCCGTATTAGTTACCATCTCCACATTTCCTTATTTCCCCCTATTTCTTCTTAACGCGTGCTCTTCCTCCCTTTCTATCTTCAATATCTTTGGTTCCCTATTCCTTTCATTCCCCCGCCACCTTTTCTTTCTCCGTTCATTCCTATATCATCTCCCCATTTTTCTCCCTTTCCTGAATTTTTCCCCTCCGTTTTTTTCGTTACTGATCTTAAAAAACAATGGTTTGAGTCAGAGAATATAAAAATAAAAACTAGAAGATTGTTCGAAAATATGTATGGTTGGAAAATACAAAAAAGAAATATAGAGAAACGCCAATTGCTTTGTCGATACGATAAGGCGACCCGAACGGCGCCAATGAACCGGAAAAAAATTCAGCAGAGCTCGAAAAGAAATGGAATTTAATTGAGACATGCGGCGCAAAGTCGTTTATTTCCGGCTATTGAGAGTGACCAACTTTTTTTTTTGGTTTGGTCATTTAGCGAAATTTTGCGATGAGGTTCGACACTTCAAGAGAACCTCTTTGTTACGTCTAAACGACTTCATATTAAAAATAAAGACTTCGCAAGTGCTCGATTTTCTTGATGGCCTTCCAGAAACGTGAGGGTCCTCTTGCTTGGTTTACTTTGTTTGTTTATTGTTTGAAATCTACGCTACACGTATATAAGAACAAATAAATAAAAAATGCCAACATTACCCTTTTGCGAACTTTTTTTTTTTTTGGAGGGGATTGTAAAGAGACGTTTACATTTGTAAGATAATATTTATAATGAAGAATACCACTTCTATACTAAATGAGACCATAAGAAATGCAGGACATGGTGAGTATTACGTCATCGTTACGTAACGAATGAGATTACTTCATTAGGACGCCAATAAAGGAACCACGGAGCACGAATCCTGAGCATATAAAGCGTTCGCCAAGTTGTCGGTGCATTTACCTTTATTGTATTCACACGCGTATTTAGGTAGATAATAGAACACCCAGGGAATTAGGAACCATAGAATGCGTAGCTTCGATATATCGATATTTGGGCTGCGCGCCTATTACAAATCTTAACCGATTAATAGGTGACCATCAACCGATTAATCAATGGATCCATTAATTAATCACGTATGTGTCGGATGATGTAATTGTTAAAACATTGCGACATTATATAGTAATAGCACCATTACGCATTCGGGCACACTGCATTAGCCCAACGAGCTGTGTACAAACGGGCCTGCGTTTGCCCGCGCATCGGGTGTGGGCACTGCGCGTGAGCAAAGCCAGATACGCCCTTCTGCGCACGCGCATTGGCCGACAGCAGCGCCAACCCATGGACGTGACGTCATAGAATTGAGTCGGCGTATATTGTAGTCACTGAGAGCTCGAGGAACGCAGGGCGCGGGCTACTTTTGATCGCGCTTCCCTGCTTCGTGATTGGTTCTTCGGCGCTTTTGTCGGCTTACGACGCAGTCTAATTGGCCGAAGAGCGATAATAAGTTGCCAGGGGCTCACCACGTACTGAGTTTCTTAGAATGGGAGTAACTACAGTGGGATTATGTAGCCTCAGCGATGCACGAAAAGTATGCGGAGAGCAAGTCGTCCACTTCTTGCGCACGAGTTGCGGGGACGTCAGAACGACGCTAGTTCGGATTGGCTTCGATCGAAAGGATAGTGGGTACACCTGGATTCTAGATGCCTTGAGGTCTATCCACTATCTTTTTTTTTCAATCCGCCAATGAGAGCTTGGCTTTCTGACATCATCGCAACCCCTGTACAAGAAGCCGACGGACTTGCGCCCAGCATACGTTCAATGGTCCGTTTATTTGTTTGACGTGCGTTCCAAGAGACCAAAAAAAAAAACCAACAGTAAGCGCGGCGTAATTTGAGGATTTGTCCTTTTTATCCATCCGGTCTTCCCGCAGGAGGAAGGAACGCTTGAACTTTTCTCATTAGCTAAGATGTAAAATGTCCTCTATACTTGGTTTCAGCTCACGTGCAGGCGCAGCCGGCGCTATACGAGTTGCTGGCACCCGTCAAGCACAGTCAAAAGCGCAAGTCACGAGGTCTTTTTGTTTACGATGGGTTCAACGATGATAGAAAACACACAGAAACATGACGAGCACAATAATGGTGCTCTTTTGAGGCTGTGTCATTGATCCCATCAGCTCGCAACGTCTGTTGCCTCTGGACCTAAGGGAAAGCCCAGTATAGCCGACTCTGCGGAGTGCAAGCTCGTCTGCTTCTTGCAGAGGGCTAGACCTCTGTAATAGTGGGTAGACCTCAAGAAATCTAGTATTGAGGTCTAACCACTACCCTTTCAATCTAAGCCAATCAGAACTCGGCGTCGTTTTGACGTCATCACAACTCCTCCGCAAGGAGCGGACGTCTTGCTCCCTGCATTGATTGCTCTAAACGGGTTCCACCGTGAATTCAATCGCCGTTTTCTGGGTTCACGGCGCTGAATTCTACCGAACTCTCGTAAGGGTTCGGCGAAAGAAGATTTCAAGATCACCGGCGCTTATGTTTTTCTTTTTTTTTTTTGAGAAAGGGGGGGGGGGAGGTAACGGTTTAAGTGTGACTTTTTTTTTTAGATGCGCAATTTTTGTTTCCTGTGACGATAACTCTATAAATGGGTGTGCCGGTGCGCGCCCTCTATGATCTATCTACCTGCCTCCTCTCTATCTATTCATGCTCTTTTCACTACCGTTGCACTTCTTCACACATCTGACGAGGAAGCAATCCAGCACCCCAAACGCACGATGCCATCATCGTCTTCCTGTAAGTAGCCACGGACAGAGTGAGAACTGCAGGGTGGAGCTTCAGTTCTTCCGCCTCCAGCGCGAGCATCCCCACCTTCGACAATGCTTCGGCGCCTTGCGCATGCACGCGCAGCCAAAGCACGGTGGAAGGCAGCGAGCAGCACTTTCTACAGGTCAAACATTCGAAAGAGTCGCCCCGCCGTTCTCATCTTGTCGGCGACTATGCGGGCAGAAAGTGAGGGTGAGGAGGAGAGGAAAGCGAGTGAGGACGTCAGAACGCCGTGCATCTGGTTCGAATGATTAGGGGTAGACGGAAAGCTAGCTGCCTTTGTCTCCACCGCACTCGTCAAACACGTTACAACGCGAAACGCCGGCGTCTGGCGTTTCGCTCTTGCATTCGAACGCGTTCCACGAGTGCAGTAGAGGTAACGGCTGCCTTTGTCTCTATTGTCTCCAAACGCTAGACGCCGGAATTCCGCGTTGTAACGCGTTTGACGAGTGCGATGGAGACAAAGGCAGCTAGCTTAACGTCTACCCTCTAATTATTCCAACCATGCAGAGCTCGCCGTTTTGACGCCCCCGTGCAAATCGTCTCCTTCTTTTCCTCAGTTTGTGCATACAGAATAAACAACATTCGTATAAAACAAAAAAGGATTGTGTTTTAGGCAGCGTAAGGTTGGTCTTCCTTTGAGGTATGGCGAGACTCGATTACGCTGTAGACGAGAAATTTAGTCAGTGCAGTGTGACTGCTAGCCTGGGGTCTTTCATGAGCACCACGCGGTAGTGATTCGCGAGCGCCCATCGGTACGACGCCTCATCGAGATGGTAGCGGGCAGGGGCGGGGATTGAGCCTAGGATCTCTGGGTTCTGCAGCGCGAGGTTCCGCTCCGAGTGCTCCGAGTTGCGTTGGAGACTGTTGCACAATACACGCACCTGTTCATCTCATGGCCTCAATCTCATTAAGCTATCTAAAAAAATGAAAAGAAAGAGCTGGTAGCCGGCACTTAATCTTTTTAGGAACCTTTAATACGCTTTAACGCCACCAACTATGATCAAAAGATGCCTGCGAACAAACAGAGGGTACTGTACAAAGTCACTGTTCGCCAAGAAAACAAAAACAAAGAAGGAAACCTTTGACATAATTGGCTAACAGTGTTGGTTCTTTATTGACTTTCTAGTAAAAATCTTATATGTATAAGAAATTTTATGTCCAATAAATGCATATGATCAAATAAGATCATATAAGAACATACAAGTACCTTATGAGAACATTAATATCAGATTACATAGGAAGTTATAAGAAACTGATAAGAATAACTTCTTATATAATCTTAAATTGTTCTTTTATGTTCTGATAAGTTTTTTGTGTTCTTATATGCTTCGATCATATGCTTTTATCGGACAAAGAAATTTCTTATATATATACAATTTTTTTATTAGGGTTAATAGGACTCAATCGCGTAACGCCCGTTCACACACTTGCATGTGCTTACGACAGAGTTCCCGTGACCTTTTACGTCGAGAGAACACACTGAAACGCTGGCGCCATTTGTGAGGTGACCCTGGAACTCCATTTCACAAGACCGAAGGCTGTGCAGTATATCCGAGATTAAATGTACGTATTGTCTATGTTAAATCGTCGTTTGAACATTGTAAAACGAGTTTCAGGCCCCCAAAAAAGAAAGAATGACGCGCCGATAAAAGTAGGAAATTTACGGAAATGCCATGCGTTCCGCGGCCGCCGTATAGATTCAAAGAAGTTTTAAGGCACTCAGTGGCGAGCGTGTGAACCAGCCTTTACGGTGCTGCTGCCAGTCCCGTTCCCGTGCGGCCGTCCCACTATCCGTGAATTCCCCTTTCTCCCCCGCTTTTCCCATCGTTCATTATAAGGTTCGAGGGCAAAACTAGTTTAACAGACAAATCAGCCACCCTCTTTTTCCCATCAGATTGAGGCGGTCTACCTCCGACGCTTTGGACACTCTAATTTAATCCGGCAGACACTCGGTGTTCGATTACGAACCTTTCCCGAAACGATTCCCCCTTCCCCCATTCGCCCCCGTACTTCCCCATTTGGACACAAGGATCCCAATTAAGCCGAGTACCCGTCAGGTTTCTTTCAAACGTTCGAACAATGAGGCTCCCAATTCGCCGCCGGCGCATGGAACCCAGCGTGCTAATCTGGGATCCAAAGTCCGCCCCGAACAAAAGTTTTTGTTTGTTTGTCGTTTTTTTTTTGTTCTAAATTTTTAACAGCGATAGCATTGTATGGCCACTAAACCGTGAGATTGCGTGCACCCGTCCGTCGCGGCAGGAGAGCTAGATTTATCTGGGAAAACCTGAATTCGTGTATCATTGTACAGCGAGCCTAATTCCGGGCCAAATTTAGAGACAAAACATGAATTGGTATATAGTTATGCATTAACTCGATGGATTCCACCATAACTGCTATTCAATTGGATTAATAAATTGCAGGAGGACACTTAATCTTCGCCTTTATGAGTGGAACGCGATGGCTGAACATATAAACCCCGGTTGTTCCCAAATCATGCAAGCGTACAATAAAAAAAAAAAAAATGTTTGCATGGTCTTGTTGGCAGCGTGTCTGGATCGCAACCGTATGGGTCCTGGGTTCAAATCCCGCCTCCGCGGATTCGAACCAAAACCTTCGAATTTTAGGCGACTTCCGCAGGGCTTGGGAGAAAAGGTTGTTCGAGTTCTAGGCGGAAGAAAATTAATTTACTTTATAAAGTGAAATCATTTAAGACATGCGACGACCTTTAATTTAAATTATATGTCATGTTTTAATCACTTTCATTCCCAACGAGGTAGAGGGCCTTAGAGTGATAAATTGGCAGCTGAAAGTGACCCCCAAGTGTCCGCTGCCATATTGAACAATTTTGACCACTAAACACGTGACCTTAGAGTTTTACATGTAGACCTTAACGAAGTAATAACAGTACTGTACGAGATAAGTTATGTTTCGTTTGTTGAAAGTCCAAAACCTGCTTTTACGAGAAAAATGCGGGCAGCTTCGCACTGCCTCCGCTACATACCGTCAGCCGCGGTTCCGTATTTTGGGTTTTTACCGGAGCTAGACACTGATCTCTGGGGCTAACAATATTGCAAAAATAGTTGATCATGTTTTTTTACAACGATCGCAATACAAATCTCGGCTCAGTTTTGCGGAAAAGAGTCAGGATTTGGTACGGTCCCGCGTCTAGTGGTCAAAATTGTACAACATGGCGGAAGCCAAGTGGGGGTCGCATTTGCCTGGTGAACGCGATACTAGTTTATCGCTCTAAGCCCTCCAGCTGGTTGTTTGTTTTCGTGTGACGTCACGTTTCAAGTGAGCGTTGCGGGTTGTTTGAAACTCCCGCATGAAGTCATCTGGCTGTGACTTCATGAGCCTATAGAAGAATCAGGATTTTCTCGTCCCATGCCACCGACGCCGACGCCGGATTTTCTGCGACGCGAGCTCCTGAAAGCTATCGCTTAAATACATTAATTCAATCGACGCCACCATTACTGCAGTCCGCAGGAGGCAGGCGCCAGCGCGAAAAACAGCTAGCGCCGTCTCGTGCTCTGCAACCACCCTGGAAGTCAAGATAGGCCTGCGGCTTTACACACCGAACGCCGTCACTATACATGGCGCCCCGTATGCGTAGCGTCAGTATCGTCGACAGCGCGTCTTGATGCGTATCGCGACGTTAGCGCGCGGCGACGACGAGACGGACGCGTGTGCCGCTCTGCGGCAACTTTCGTCGTGCTTAGGCGTGTTGGTCACTTGGAAGAGGGGGGGGGTCTACTATCGATGACGTCATCCGAAGGTCTTGTCTTCTAGGTGGTACTGGTTCTGCCTACGCAGACCCGCAGCCAGGTTGTCGGGCGTACAGAAGAAAGTATACAGTCCCCACGATTCATGACGACAGTGTAACTAAACACACCGGTTCAATTGTCTCTCCCTGAATTTAGCTGGGAACATTTTCCCGCTAGACACACGTTCACATTTTGACTTTTTGTTATATAGAGTTAGACACCCATTCAATTTCCCCGCTGAATTTAGCTGGAGAACCGTTGTTTCTTCGGACGTAGCTAGAAAACTTCACCTGGCTCATTGCTATAAACCAATTCAATTCCCGCGCCAAACTTATCGCCAAGTTTTTACCCAACAAATACAGGGGAGAATATGCAAGCCCATAGTTACGCACCAGTTTTCTCGCTAGATTTTAGTGCAGAAACCTGAATCGGTGTGTAGTTATACGCCGATTTAATGTGGGCGGGAAAACGCACCGCGTCCAGGCAGACTGAGAACTTGACGGACGTCTGAAGTTTCAAATAATTCCAAATGCCACCGCCGTGCATCTCTTTTGGTATCAGCCAGAGAGAAGGCGTTTCTTTGTTTGTTTGTTCGCGGAGACTGTGGCCTGCCGGCCGGTAGGTCACCGGAAATCGATGAACGGTAATCGATGTCGTGCATGCGCCCGCTTTAAAGATGCGCCGCGTAGTCTGTCGCCAACGTCGATGTCCTCCTAACGAGAGCAACGACTTTGTTTATTTTTATTCTTCGCAGGACAGAGTGACCCATAGCAAAATAGCGCAGAACCAGTTGATTCGCATGCAAAAACAACAGCGAAAACCACAAAGCCACCGCAACAATCCTAGTAAATATACCTTATATGTATAAGAAAGGTTTTGGTCCAATAAACACATATGATCAAATAAGATCATAGAAGGGCGTATAGAAACGTTACAAGAACGTATAAGTACAATATACGATTATATAAAAAGTTACATGAAACTTGCTACTACTTTCAATTATAACTTCTTATAGACTCTTGTATGGTTGGGAAACCGCTGGATAATCGTCGCCACAGATTATCTTACACGTTACGCCGAGACGAAAGCCCTTCCGTCAGGGACTGCTGTCGAAGTCGGTAAGTTCTTCATCGAGTCCATCGTCCTCCGGCATGGCGCCCCCGAAGTCCTGATCACAGACCGAGGGTCATCGTTCATGGCGCAGTTGACCCAGGAGATCCTTCGTCTAAGCCAGACGGACCACCGTCGGACATCTGCATACCATCCGCAGACAAATGGGTTGACGGAGCGGCTCAACAAGACCATCGCCGACATGATCTCCATGTACGTCGACGTGGAGCACAAGACATGGGACGAGGTGTTGCCGTACGTCACATTTGCCTACAATACGGCCGTACAAGAGACCACAGGAGTGACGCCCTTCCAGCTGGTGTATGGCCGGAAGGTGACGACTATGCTAGACTCTATGTTGCCGCACGAGCCTGTCGACGACGGAAGCGATGACGCCCAGGTAGTTGCTCAACGGGCAGAAGAGGTCCGCCAGCTAGCTAGACTGCGAATTCAAGACCAGCAACATGTCGACGCCGGCCGATACAATCTTCGCCGGCGTGACGTCCACTTTCATCCCGGAGACAGAGTATGGGTCTGGACACGAATTCGGCGACGTGGGCTCAGCGAGAAGCTTCTGAAGCGCTACTTTGGACCCTACAAGGTTCTTCGCCGTCTCGGGGACCTAAACTACGAGGTGCTTCTCGACGGAGCTAGACCATCAAGACGACGCCAACCACGACCCGAAGTAGTCCACGTCGTGCGCCTCAAGCCGTATTACGAACGATAGAACTTCAAACTCTCGTCAAACTGTGAACTGTGAACTGCGGCTCGCGATTCTGCTGTCCTTTTGTTTTGGATTTGTTATTTTTTTCGTTTTGTGCTGCATCGGGACGATGCACTTTTTTAAAGAGGGGAATAATGCCGCGAGCGCAGCTGACCAAGTAGGCAGCGCGCCCGTGGCCTAACGGTTATCGCGCTTGCCTTCTACGCAGAAGGCCAGGGTTCGATTCCTGGCCGCGGCTAGACATGTTTGTTGAGGCTGTAATGTGATGTTCTGGTAAATTCGAGAACCGTCTTGCTGATCCGAGGTTAGAATGTTCTACGCGCCGAACCTTCTACGCCGAATGATCCAGATGCCCACGCGTGTACAAAGGGGCTCCGCGTGGCAAGCCGGAGTCAGTTTCGCCCCAGCGTTCGACTCTGCTCTTTCGACGACTTTGACGCCCGCGACGCTCTACTGTTATCTTTTGTTTCCTCCTTTATTTTTGGGCACAAGTTCGCCCGATTAAACGTTTAGTTTACTCAGTTATTTACCGCCTCATCACTTGTCATTCGTGACATTTTTGGTGTCACAAGGTGTGACATTTTCGTGAAAAAAGGGGCTCCCGTGGCAATATAAGTTCTTATATGATCTTATTTGATCATATGCGTTATAAGATTTTTCATTGAGAGATGAACAAAGGAAACAAGCTGCTCACAAACGAAACAAAAATTAATTAGGTGAACAACAGATCAACAGAAAGCAAACAAATACAAAATAAAACATCAAAGAAACACTAAACAGACAAGGAACGTACGAATGACAAAAGAACAAACAACTGTCTAAAAATACAACCCGCATATTCACAACTAACAAAATACAACAAAACAACGAAAAACAAGAAATAAAGAAACAAACGGTGGGATAAAAAGACGAACGTCAGAAACACAAAGGATACAATAAGGAAGCAGTCTACGAACAAAACAACAATGTACAAAACAACAAAGTAAAAATAAAAAATAAACGACACACGAACAAACAAGCACCAATGAAAGATCACAACCATCACACACTTAAGAGATACATACGCAAGAAACAAAGAGACGAAAAAGAAACGACAACAAACACACACAGTGTAAAACTTTTCAGGGGTAGGATGTCCTCACGAGAATGTTATAGAGGGGATAATAATGTACCTGGAAGAAACAAACAAGGAAACACACATATGGTTCTTAGTGGCCTAAACAGTGGTTCTTTGTGGCTTAAACACGTCGTACCCCAAATGCAGCCATTCCTGCCCCGAGAAGAAATAATACACCACAAGGTATATGGATTACACACATGTAAAACAAATAAATTACAGCTCTCCAATTATATATAAAGCATAAACCAAGTTTACTAAAGACACAGTACATTACAGACTATTTTTTTTCTTCTTAGTTCAGCAGAGCGGAGGCGGGGGCGGGGGCGGAGATGGCGATCGTTTCAGAAGGCCGGTCTGGTTTTACCGAAGCAGTAAAGTTCTTTAAATGAGCAAGCAATTATTGCATAATTCAAGTGATTCAATTGTATAATTCAAATAATAAAAGTAATCGCAGTATCCTCGAATTGTACTCAACGTGTACGCTTTTTGTTTATAAAGTCTAAAATTAGTATTGTTTTTGACGCATTTCTTCGATCAAACGGTTGCTTTGTTCGTCGTTGATTGATCAAGTCACAAATGCGCACAGGCAAAAGGTCAAGCTTGCGAAACGCTTGGACAGTATAATCGAGAACAATATCTCCATTCGAGCAGTTCTCTAGTTAAGGGCGGGGGTGGGTGACTGACGAATGTATCCCTCAAAAATCCCGAAAACAATAGATAAGTGGATTACAATTTGTAGTGGTTTGATTGGAATGCCGAGCTGTAAGATGATGTCGAGCATACCCGGTAACTAAATGTGATCAACTTACTTTTTTTTTAAAACAGTGATTGACAGCTGTTTCGTGGAGATGGTCTGACGTGTTCTCTCTCCAAACCACTCACTCGGAGGAAATATCAAAGTTTTAAACCAGAAAACGCTTTTTAAGAAACCCTCTACTCACTAATTTGTCCGTGCGTTAATCCGTTAATCAGTCCATGCATTTGCCCTCTACCTTTAACGTAAAAACTGATATAACGCGACGTTTTTGCATTACGTGATAGCACGACCTGACACCCTGGCGTCAATTTCCCCGCCAAGTTCAGCGGGAAAATTGACGTCACGAAACATGACGTCAGGTCACTTGACACAGTGACGTCACGGTGTCTAGTCCTGGTGACACCCGATACGATGGCGCCGCGTGACGTCAATTTCACCACTAGATTTGACGAAATAATTAAGAGACGATATATATGTTCCACAAAAGACTGTCGAATATCTTCTAAAACAAATCTGGGAGATCGCTGCTCAAAATACTGCATTCCATGCATTGTAGGACTTTGAAGATAAGGAAAGTCGCCAGTAATTTATTCTTTTAGTATTTAGCGAAAGTAGAATAATGGTTTCGTAGCTCCTTTATATTTAGACAAACCGACACAATACGAGAGGATCGTATACGAGTAATGCGTTACGTACAAAGCTAGTACCACCCACTACCGGGCGAAAAATGCCAAGTCAGCGGGCTGTCAACTCAGGTGCAGGTTTCATGTTTCACAGAAGACATCGACTGCGCATGCTCAAAACCTGTTCCACGATCGAGGAAGTGGCTCCTTCGATCGTGGAAGTGGCTTCCTCGAGCGCGTAGGAGGCGATTATAAAAAATGGCCCATACGACAGTGATGCCGGATCGTGGGCACGACAGCAGAACGTCAACAAGATATACACCAAACCAGCGTTATGGGTAGGGATGCCGCGAATATCCTGAAGTTCGGGTTTCGAGAGGTTCGACATGTCGAACCTCTCGAACCTCGCTAAGGCTCGAATTTGAAAAGTTCGCAAATTTAGAACCCTGCTGAAGTTCGAAATCGAATAATTCAAAAATGTTAAGCAATCTCCCTTTTACAGGTTTCTGAATCTTTGAGTTCGAAGATATAAAATGTTTTTACAGATAGTTCAAAATATTCGAACATTTCGCATTTATGTAAGGTTCAAGTTCGAAAAATCGAATATTTCCAATTTTATCGAGGTAAGAGGTCGAAAAGGTCGGAAGTTTCGATTTTAAGTTCCAAGAATGAATTTCACGGATGGAAATCAAATTCCGCTGTTTCAAATTAAATCTTTATGAAATCATCTAAAACAAAATTGCGAAATGTGCTACAAATTTTACTAAAAACGTTGCCCAGTCTATTATGAACTCACACCAGCTCTATCGCGATCTTTGTTCATTAATAGTTCTCCTTCTTGGTGCTGTGGTACTGACTGTACTATGTGTATCACTCGTTATTTTTCGTGACTTACGAAACAAGCGTTGAACTGCTTGAACGGTTCACCGAAAAGCCCCGAGGCGGCCAGGTGAACGTACTTTCTACTTATTTGTAAACTAGTAGCTGGCATAAGGCAACTAAATATGCAGGACAACGCATTGACATAAAAATATCCGGGCTACCCGAAAATTGTTTAGTTGCTCTGGGCGTTTATTTTCGGCAGGATGACCCGTGAGACGGAGGAAACATCGAACACTGGCAGGGCACCCGACACAAGTCAGGGTGGAGGAAAATGCAACCAGGCTAAAGTAGGGGACCACCCGGCCTAATACAGCTGATCAGGTCACGACCGGTTGTTATCAGCCGAACCAGACATGTACGTAACGCGTTACAAGTAACGAGTTACTTCTACCTAGTTACTATTTTCGGTAACGAGTAACGTATTTAGTTACTTTTCCAGAAAAGAAACGAGTAACGGTATTTAGTTACTTTTAAGACCAAGTAACGAGTGGCGGTATCTCGTTACTTTTGAGCAGTAACGTGTACAACACCGCTTTGACGGCCTTGTTTTTATTCTAGCATTAGTATGTGTCTATTGCGACAAAGGCATGTGAAAAACCCGAAAAACAAATATACAGTATGACAATACAGCAACATGTATCGCTGAACACGTCAGTCGAACAGTTCGACTGACGTGTCCAGCGATAAACGTTGCTGTACTGAACTCTACAGCTGAGAATGTCCTTCACCCAGCGAGCACAATCAGGTTCGTTAATTGAACTTTCTAGAACCGGGTCCGGACCGAATGTAAACCCGGAGGTTGCAAACACGGGAAGGCACATAACCCCTTACCCGCTGTCCTCAATGAAAGCGCAGTTCCCGAAAATTCACCAGCTCTTGCTGAAGCACAACACTGCCATTCCTTCGAGCGCGTCAGTAGAACGACGCTTCAGCGTCACCGGAAATGTATTTTCAAGAAAGCGGGAAACATAACTGATAAAAACTTCGATAGGCAGCTGCTGCTTAAAGGCAACGACCACTAAAAAGAAAACAATAAACCATGAAACAAAAACAGTTGTGTATTTGGTCTTCAAAGTAACGTGAAATGTAACTCGTTACTTTTGAGGTAACTCACGCGTTCCTTTTGAGAATCGGTAACGAGTAACGTATTTAGTTACTTTTTTGGGGTAACGTGTACATGTCTGAGCCTAACCATATTGCCGTTGCCTGGAACTTTTCTTCTTCGACGCATGGAGATATTGGCCGCTCTAAAATGCAGCCGATTACTAATGTTAAAAAAAAAATAAAAATGGGTTGTGTATATGTTTATACAGCTTAGAACTGGGTCTGCCTCAACGGGCGACGAGTCTCCCAGCTGTAGTTGTGAAATTTAGCCAGTGCAATACAACCGCCAGCCTGGGGTCTTTCACGCGCAATATGCAGTAGTGAATACTAGTGATTCACGACCGCACGCCGGTACGATGCTCATCCAGATCGAAACGGGCAGGGGTGGGGATTGAAACATGGAACCCTGGGTTCTGCGGCGCGAGCTTTCGCTCCACGTGCTCCGAGCTGGTGTGCGCTAGACCACTCGGCCACCGATCCCCCAATATGGTAATGAAGTAAGCGCGGATGCAGCGCTCACTGTAGTCACCGTGACTGTGGTGCATCGGCGTCGCTCGAGGGATCGGTGGCCGAGTGGGCTAGCGCACATCAGCTCGGAGCACGTGGAGGAAGCTCGCGCTGCAGAACCCAGGAATCCTGGGTTCAATCCCCACTCCTGCCCGTCTCGATCTGTATGAGCATCGTACCGGCGATGCGGTCTTCTATCGCTACTGCGTGGTGCACGTTAAAGACCCCAGGCTAGCGGTTGTACTGCACTGGCTAAATTTCTCATTTACAGCGAGTTGCTCGTCGTAATTTTGAAATGGCTGACCAACTACACGCTGTCTAAATAAATATCCCCACGACCCCCAATTATTATTCGGCGTCGCTCTCCACGCGCGCCTTTCCATGACGCGAGGAAATCGAGGGACCTGCGTTAAACAACAACTAATGCCACGAAGTATGCTCCCAGTGGAGCGCCTCGGTTGAATTTCAAGCCTGCAGATAAGGGATCTGTTGGCCCACAGGCTGCTTCGGAGAAACCTATGGAGTGGTGCGCGTGAGAGGCTCTGTGCGGAAGTCGAAAGAAAAATGTGCGAGGTACGAGGCCGAGGCCACCCGAAAGCGATCGTGAAGCACTTTACGTACCCGTCGTTTGTAGCGCGATCGGCTAACAGTAAGACTCTGACAGCAATTTCAACTCCATTTACCACATTGACACCTTGTGTTTATTATATTTGTTGCCTCGTACCTATAGAGGTCAATTGGGTTCGAACTTTGTCGATCTTTTGTACAGAAGTTCGAATTTCGTCAATCTTTTGAATTAAGCAAATTTAAAAGTTACAAAATCGTCAAATTTCTTAGCGTAATAGGTTCGAAAATGTCGAATTTCATAGCGCGAAAACTCGAAAGTTAGAAAAAAAAATCGAATTTCTCGGGGCCAAAAATTCGAATGTTCGAAAATCGTCGCACTTAGTATGTATTGAGTTCGATGTTTCGAAAGTCTGCGACCCTTTCGAACCCCTTGGTTCTATCTTCGAACCTCGGGTTCACAATAAGTTCGCGGCATCTACAGTTATGAGATGAAATTAGTTGCGGAACCGCCCAGAGACGCCGCCTCCGCAAGCAGTAACCCCCCCCCCCCTCCCCTTCCTTCTCTCGCCCCAAAGTCCGCCTGTCGTCGTTCCACACGCCACCGTTTTCTTTTTTTTTTTTCCTTTTCTTGGGGGTGGTGGAGATGGGGATGGGGGCAGCTGCTACGGTACAGAGTTACACAGGCTCTGAAGTATACAGCGTCTTGGTGATGCTTCACCGTAGCATCTCCGAAGAATACAGTTTAGAAATGTAGTCTTTAGGTCGCGCTTCAACCTACGGGTGGTAGGCTTGAGGGGTAGAGGCAGGCACCCCCTTGGAAGCTTCTGAACCGTAGTTTATTTAATAAAGTTGCCCCAAACTAATACTTATGTCGCCACTTCAAAGCGGTGACGCTGGCTTTGGTACCGATGATGAGCAGATACTTTGTGCTTTGAAAACTCAACGAACCAAACGACGAGTTTGTGTTTGGTGCGTGTACGAACAGCGATCTGCAATCTTTTTCCTGTCTAGCTCTGATACTCTGAAAGGCTGTTATCAGAAAGACTAATATATTTATCCAGTTCATCAATTAGGGCCGCAAACCTAAGTGTTCGTTACTCACATCTCAGAGTAAACTGCGAGAAAGCGCCGATATAACCTCGGCACTTGAATCTGTGGCGCACCAACCCACTGCTAACAAACAAACACGTTTGTTCAAAAGGACAGTGTAGACCATTCATTCTCAGCCACCCGTTCTCCTAAGAGTAAAGCATCTGGGTAGGCTCCATTCGGTAGCCAGCGACATAATCTCATCGTGTCGTCAGGGGTATGAGTTGGTCTACACTACAGAACCATACGAAAAACAGAAACAAGAGCAAACATGAATGTTTACGTCGCTGCGGTGACGAAATCTCTGGTTACTCATTATATTTTCATTCTTTATTTTTGTGAAGATGCCGCGTGCGATTTGAACAGACGCGCTACTGGCCAAGAGGGGGAGTAGAAGAGGAGTGAGAGGGGGGGGGGGGGCAAACCCGTTAAAAGCGTGGCGTTTTTTCTGTTTTTGTTTTTCGGGTGGGGTTTGGGGTCCGGCGATCCAGATCCCGTCGTCGTGCGACGACCTTCTGCGACACACGCGTCGCCAGTTCGTCGTCGTCCAAATTTAGCCTGCGCCAGCCGCGGGTCCTGGCTCGGGCTCTTCCTTCCGCCGGCAATGTCGGTGCTCTTGACGTCGCCTATTTCCCTCTCTTTCTTTTTTCCTCCCCACACACCCGCCTTCCGACCCACCCGGGTCGCCCCTTAAAGTCTGACACACGACTGTAGCTCGGTCCGATGCCTCGCGAGTCGCGGTAGCGCCCGACAAAAGGAGGCTGCAAGACTAACCCATTTGCCGAATTGCGGCTAAACGACCTGCTGTTCACACGTACGCTTTTCGCTTGGTGTTTAACACTTTGTCGTCGGCAGAATAGCCTCGTTTTAGAACCCTTTCAAGTCTGACACACGACTGTCGCCCGGTCGGGGTGGCGCACGACGAAAGGATGCTGCAAAAGTAACCCAGTTGCCGGATTGAGGCTAAACGACCCGCTGTTCATACGCGATGCTTGCGTTTCGTGTTAACCCCCTGTTCTCAGTAGTACGTGTGGCTTTGTTTCAGAACCGTATACCCGTTTGCTTTCCGACTCGGAACAAGAAAATACAGTTTGGATTATTGCAAGAACGATACGTTGCTATGCGTGGCGCAAGGTCGTCTGCCTCTTGCACAAGGGTTGCGGGGATGTCAGAACGCCAAACGTTTATTGGCTGAATAAAAAAAATAGTGTGTAGACCTGAAGGCATCTAGCATCGAGGTCTACCCACTATCCTTTCAATCAAAGCCAATCAGAGCTCGGCGTCGTTCTGACGTCACCGGAACTCCTATGCACGAAGCAGACGACTTGCTCTCCGCGTAGTCGCAGACAGCTCGAGAATGAAGTTGGTAGCAACAAAAAGCTGGAGCTTAAGGTTGGACCCAGATATTCTAGGTTCAATTCCTTCCTTCAGGGCCGGTTTGCTGGCGGGTATCTCTCCCGGTGGTTACAATAGCCCAGGGCTGGGTAGTAACGCGATACAAATGTATTGCAATAGTATCTTAGAGATACTTTCGAGTATGTGTATCTCTGTATCGAGATACATTTGTAAAATGTATTTGTATCTCAGTAGTGAAACACATTTACAATGTATCGCTTTTATCGCGATACTTTAGCCAACTTAGGCATCTTGTTACATCTGTTTGGTGCAACTTGCTTGGAAATTTATAATATTAACCTGCCCTATAACATAATCCATCTCAGTCACCAGCAATAATAAAAATTGTCGTTTAAAGAAGGTTACTTGCAAGAATAACATTAACAGCTCCTCTCACAAAGCCCTCAACTTTTTCGAATTTAGCGGAGCGAACGCTGTCAAGGAGTTGAGTCGAGAAAAAGTTCGGCCCTGTTGTCAATTTCCCTACACTATATGGGTGACTCAGACAGTTTGAGATGCGCCCTCACGGCAAAACAAGGTTCATTTCGGGCAGACGCCTTTTGTCAAGCATGGTACCCAGTCTTTACCGTTCAATAACTATGTGGTTCAACGGGGGTGACAGGTTTTTTTAGCGGAATTAATGGCAGATGGAGTGTTCGAGGTACTGGGCAGTGCATAAAATAGCACAAGAAGAGGAGCACAAGCATAAATTACCTTTCGCCTCTCCACGTATCACCGTTCGGGAACAAATGTATTTCTATGAGTACCTCTATCTGTATTCTGAAATACTTTTTCTCCGTTTCTGCAGGCGTATCTCAGGGATATTCCATTGCATAAAAGAGAAATGTATCTTAGTATCTGTATTTTGGCCTTAAACCACATGTATCTCAGTATTTGTATTCCCGAATACTTTTTGGAGTATCTGTGCCCAGGCCTGCAATAGACGCAATAAAGGCTTTTAGGCCAAGTGACCGGCTTCATGGGCACGGACTAAATGTGCTTAGTATTCTAGGTAAATGGCTGTCGCAGGTTCATCACCACATCATTTATTCCAGTCTGATTTTGCGTGCAGAAATAAGTGAAATTGATCGCACTCGTATAGTTAAGAAGCGGCATGTAAATTTATATTTGGGGGAAAATTTTGCGTGTAGGCAAGGTATGCCGAGTGTTATCGGCTGGAACGCTAGGTAGCCTCTCCACATCGAGCCTGTTACGTGACCTTAAAACCTCTCTTGCGGTAATTTTAGCCGTCGGGAAAGATCCCCGCGTTTTCCAGAAAACCTACCTTGGCGTTTTTGATATCAGCTGGAACTTTATCTATTGTGTCATGCATGATGTAGAATATAGGCTACGTCTCAAGGGTAGTATGGCGTGCTTATGGAGTGGAATATGTGAACTCTAGGTATGCGAACGACAGCTCAATAAGATTCACCTCACAGGCGGGTGGGTGATACCTTACCACTCTTAAACAATAGAGATTGAGGGAACAAATATGAACAGTAAAAAAGATGACTCCCTGCTGTCCCCCTTTTTTTTGCGCCGTGTGTTTTTGTTTTATTATTTTGACTATTCGACTTCTAAACTCCTGCTCCCGCCAGTATTGACGTGGACATATACGGCTGTGAATTCCTCTGATTCCTACTTCCTCGAAGCATGTCAAGCACCCCAGGTTAGCAGACGTACTGGTGCGGCCAACCGGCTTCCGGCAACCGTGACATATTCCATGCCGTGTAAACATTAGTGCAACAACTTTTCACAGTGACAGCTGACAGCCTCGAGAGCTGACAGCTCCGACGGAACACATTTCTGTGTACCCATGTCTAACCCAATGTCTAAGATATGTGCTCCGAACGATGACGAGAAAAGTGCTATGTCTGGGAACAGACACTGTCTCACGATGTTTTCTTTTTTTGGTGTCAAGCGAGTGTTGGTTGCAATTGTATCCTCGGTGAATTCGGTCACGCCTGGCATACAAGCATACACACTCAAAGGAATGTTCAGTCAAATTTTTGAAGCTTAAGTCGTTGCTTTGATAGTATAACAAACTGCCTTACTGCACAATAAAAAAAAATCTCGATGTAAACAGTTTTTGCCGTAAACGTTTATTTTTTCTTATCTTGAATTGTCATGGAATGCATTATTTTGTCTCTTCACTCGGTCTTGCTCCTTCCTGTGTAGAAGGATGCTGGGTCAGATGCGCCTGCTTCCATATGAGATTCGGTCAGATGCTTTTGATATGCCCGCAGACAACTTTCTGTGGCATTATCGATGATAGGAGAAATACGCGTGAAAGCGCTCATGCACGCGTCCCAATACCTTTCAATGCCCAGCCGCAGAAAGTTGTCCACGAGTGTCTTTTGATGCCAAGACCCGACAGTTCAAAGTGAAACTAGCGAGCCTCATTATACTCGGTCTCATTTAAAGCGCTCATGGCTAGCTCCAGCACTTGGCTCACATTCAAGACCTGGTTGCCTCAGGCAAAAGAGAGAAAACAAAAACAGAAAAAAAAGAGGCCCGTCTTACTATTCAGTTTCTTGATAACTGGAATCGTACACATGTACGATTTCGTCACCGGTAGCGCGAACAAGCCATTACCGGCTTTCTTTGTGTTTTTTTATATTAAAGGAGCTGTCATCAAAACTACTATAGTGGTGGAAAGAGGCCAGTTTGGATACTAACCCAAGTTGTAAAATTTGATGCCCCACTGCACCCTTACGAAGTAAAATTTGAAAAAGCGCTGAAGTCGTGTTTGCACTAGCAGTGTCGCGAAATGTGCATCTCTAGAGGTATTAAAAAAACACAAGAACAAAGCCCACCACTACGTCAAGTGGTTTATTGTCTGTAGAGTTGTTTAGCTCAAATTAGCACGTCTTCTTCAGTGAATAACTTGCTACGTTATTTAAACAGCGTGGGATAATTGTATATATGTTTAGGCAGCCAGAAGTTAGTCAGCCTCGAGGGAGTCTGCTATCACAGCTTTAGATAAGGAATTTAGCCAGTGCAGTACAATCACTAGCCCGGGTTCTTTAACGTGCACTGTACATAGCAGTGATGCACGAATCACGGTACGATGCTCATATGCATGGGTTCTGCAGCGCCAGCTTTCACTCCGCGTGCTCAGCCCCTACCCCATGCGTCTGCTTGTTCAAGGAACCTCTGCTGGCTCGCTTGCGCTCTCCCCGTCTCGTTCAGAATGCACCGAACGAGAATATTATGTACTTTCATAGCCTCCTCTATACACACAAAGACTGGAAGTTCGACGACGGAGCCATAGAGTGCCTGATCGCAGATTTGGAGCGCGTGGATCTGGTAGCACAGAGCATTTCTCGAGGAACCTAAGGCCTTAGGGGAACCTGGACGTCAGCGCGCAGCTTTTGCAGCGGCGAGGACCCGAAACATGGTTTTCAGACCCGACGAGAAAAGAAGCGGTAGCGCGAGGAACGCGAGGAGCACGAGCGGACATTCCATCGCTCGGGAGAAGTGTGTTTCGGCGTCTCGCCGCAGCGGGGTGCCCGTCACGTGGCTCTCCTCTCATCCGTTGTCTGCCGCTCTTCCTATTCTATTTTGGCGGCCGCTTCTCGCGGCGATCTGCCAGGCTTTGTCAGTATAGAGGAGGCTATGGTACTTCGCTTAGAGCACGTGAGCGCTGTCGTAATTTAGTACCAGTGTCACACAGTCAGCTTCAAGAAGCTCGCTGCTTAAAAGCGTTCTCCCACAGAACGAGCACTCGCGCTAGAAATGCACTTCTCAAAGCCAACAGCGCCAGCTACCTCCTGTTTGTAGCTTTGGCTACTGTACTTTGGCTGTAGTCTCAGCTTAAGGGTGAACGGAGCATGTAGATTGTATTCACTGGCGGCCATAGCAGCGTGCGCGACTGCTGAGCGCGAGCTGACGCCGATCTTCCCCAGTTCTTTCGCCACGAGCGTTCCGCACCATCATTATTGCCGCTTATACCAGCCTATTAATGGAGCTCGTTCTGACCATGCACATCGCCCTCAAATATGGCGTCTAGTGAATATTCCCTATAGAGAGGTGCTCAAGCAATACAACACGTGCTACATTTATTTCCTGGAATAGAGGCCTCTCGAGTTGTCTGTATGTCTGTCACAGTTTCACCCCCCCCCCCAAACCCTTCGTTTTATTTTCACTTCTTTCTTTTTATTGTATTTCTTTTTGATACTCCCGACGTCCGCCTTCTTTTTTTAAATCTTGTAATTAATCTTCCAGTCCTTTTTGTTGAAAACCAAGTGCAGACGTCTTGCCTTAACAACCTTTACTATCCTACTCACAACTTTCTTTTTCTTTCCGTCTATCATCGTCATTAGTCACCTTTGCTGAAAGCAGACGACAGGAAGACAAAGAAACGAAACCTAACGACAAACTTTCGATATATTAAACAATTTCTACGTTGTATAAGGATATTAAGACTCGTATTGTTCCCCGCTGTGCGTTGTCTAGTTCGTACACCTCTCCGATATAAGCAAAAATTACTTACTCGTAAAAATAAAAGACAAAGAGAAAAAAAAAGTAACAGAGAAACGCAGAAAGGCAGGAAGGGCGAACAAAGGAGTGGAAGCAAAAGGAAAAGTAAGGGCAGGAAAGGCCACAAGAAAGAAGCCCGGCGACAGCTTTCCGACAGACCGAAGACCTTTTTTGTTCTTGGGCCGCGGGTTGACGCTTCAATTAGCGAGAGTCCTAGCAGAAGCTGGGAGCGCGCCATACTCGCCGACAAGCCAGAGAACACGGCGATAAAGGAGCAAAGACCGGTGCGCCTAAATTTCAGAGTGGTTCCAACTGCCCGATTGCGGTCGTGCGGTTTATTATCGGCAGTCACGGGTAAATTATTTTCAAAATCTAATTCGCTACGGTTACAGTTACTTAAAAAAGTAGGGAAATTACCGTTACAGTTACTGCAACAAACACGTGCACGTGAGATGAAATTTGTGCGCACGCGCAGTACCGACAGCAGCGACACCGTAGTGACTTGGCGTCAGAGAATTGAGGTATTTATTTTTATTTACGCGGACACCTGCTGCGCCGTTTGGCATTATGCAGGCGGGCACGCAACAGCGTAGAGAAAAATCAAAATATAAACATACGCAACAACCAAGACAATTTCACTCGGGAATGTTTCTCTGAAGTATATCCTTAAAAAAATCACTATCAGTAACAGTCATTAAATCTTCCGGTAGAAAACTCCTCTCAAACAAGTTGCAACACACAAAAAAAAAAGAATAAGGAAAACAAGTCAATGAGATAACGATACTCTGCCACTTTCTTTGAAGGATTCCGCATTGAGGATACATGATGTGATTTCAGAATGTAACGACCTCTTCAAATACCGCGATCTCCCCGTATACATCAGGGAAAAAATTTCAACCGTATACATTCTCTGTATCATTTAACACGGTCCCACAACCTATCATTTTTTTCATTTCCGTGAACTTCAGTACGGGCTTAATTACTTGTAACAAATCTTACTGCCTGATTTTAGATTTCTCTATGTTATTGACTAGGTAACATTCGGGCGGATCCCAAATAAAGCGGGCGTATTCTAAAATTGGTCACATAAAAGAAAAGCACAGAGTTTGTTTTACGCTGCGTGGTGTATTCTTAAAATTCCTCGAAATAAAGTGTAACGTTTTGCTCTCCTTAGCCACAGTATTATCTACACAGCCATTCCATATTAAATTGTCGAAAAAATGCACCCCAAGATAGTTATGTGCATGACCGGGTGGGAAATTACGTATTCGCAGGTTCACGCAAGGCGTTGTATAGATCCTCGAAACGTCGGAACACATAATGCAGAAGGAATCAAGGAACGTCTAGGTTGTGAAAAGACTGTAAGTGCTCAGGCGAGCTGGTGGTAGCTAATCGTGTCGCTTTACACCTGAGACGGTTGTGCAGTAAACGAAGAACACTCTTAGTCGAAGAAATAGACATAGAAAGGAACGTGAGACGTTCCCTTTGTTTGTTTCTTCGACTAAAAGATTTTTTTTCCTTTTCTGCACCACAGTCGCAGGTGTTCAACGACATGACTGGCTAGATTGTGCTGGTTCCATGATATCGTAATCCTAAAAACGAAAAGAAAAACTAAACTGGAAAGATACGACAAATTCTAACGTTGCTACTTTCCTTGTTACTTCTGAAAATCGAACTATAGTTACAAGCTCCCTTTGGAAATAGTAGCGCACTACAGTAAAAAGTTACCATAAACGTAACGAAGTGACTGTAACGCGTTACATGGAACGCGTCACTACCCTATACTGTTTATGGGCCGGGTTTGGGAATACGAGGCGCGAAGAACTTAAAACATATGAGCAAAGAGGTTAAAGAGGCAGCATAGTGCCACTAAATAAGCTACGCTTCAGAGGAACGACACTTGGCCAAATTGTGTCTTAAAATTATGATTTCAAGTTATCTGAAGCTTTAGCTGAAATCACAGGAAACGCTTTTCCGTCTTCCAGAAATGTTCAAACAGTTGGCGACAGAGGAAAGCAATATTACATTACCTTCCCAACACCAAATCTAGTGCTGAGGAAGTCACACTTTTGAATCATGACGAGCGGCAGTAGCGTCTTCTCTGCATATGAACCAAAATGGCGGCGCCCACAGCAGTGTCGAGTGCCGATACTCTAAGCGCAGCTCATTTAGTAGCCCTAAGGCAGCATATAAAACATGTGTCAGGCCGACATTAGAGTATGCGTCAGTGCGCTCAAACGCGCTCAATCTGTTGCTGCAACGGTTTGTCCCGGGGACATACGATCGCTTCTGCAGCGCAGCCGAAATGAAAAAAGAGACTGGGCCGGATACCTTCAAGTGAGCGGTGTAAAAATCTCCGCCCTAAACTGTTCTTATTCAGTTTATTGTATCCAAACATGAATGCATGCTTCCTCGTTTTTGCACCCAGCAGATTACCGTTCCTCTCGATTAGACCGTTGTTGCAAGGTTCGGCCGCACTCCTCCAGGACAAACATCCTTAAACGTGAAATGGAACTCGCTACCGGCAGACCTGCTGTGCCACGAGACACGCGGATCTTATTTTTATAAAGCTTCGTGCCACCCGTGCCAGATTGCAGCCGTCATTGCTAACCTTTTCTCGTTTTACCGAGCTACCGAGCCACTGAAACAGGTGTGGATGAGCCTCCACGAAGGCCAATGCCGAGTAAAAGGAGACAACAGAGTTTAAGATGGCAATGACCTGTCCTGCTATAGTAACAATGATGTGAAGTAAGCGGAATAAGAGGAAACAAAAAACTTTCAGCCTTTCCACTCTGGTGAAGAAGGAAGGCCAGCAGAGCTGTACTCTGGTGGGACTGAAGTAATGGCCGGCCGCAAGTCGGCAAGCCAGAGTGGAAAAGCTGCAAAGGTTGCGCCATCTTTGAGCGACGGCGGTAACCAGACAACCGGCAAGCCGGTTGTCTGGTTGCCGCCGTCGCTCATAGGCTGGTGGTAGCTGTCTAGAGTTTCATGTCATCATCTGTTTGCTGACGGACACGATAGTCGGGGCAACTAGACCTTAACAGCTCCGTTGTAAAACTGAGGTCGGTTATGGCGGCGCAGATGCACAGCTTCCGCTAAGCATCTAGACAAGCGTCGCGGGTTTCTGCACGAATAAAAGATAAAGAATAAAGTCCAAAGAAATGACGGAAGCGTCGAATTTTCGCAAGAGTCTCCTCCTCTCCCCCACCTTTCCTCATGGCTACGCATGCGCAATTGCGGCCAATTTGCGTAGGAGGCGTCTGTCATTAAATTGCATTCGCTCCCCCATGGTTTGAGTTGGCCCCTCTATTCTATCTAGGCTCTCTCGACCGAGACAGTTCGGTTTCCCCCAAGAAAGACATCGTGAGGCAGGGAACAGAAAGCGGTCTTGGGGCCGCTTCGTCGGCGGCGCTCGTGGTTATCTTTACTTGTCCCGGAGACAAGAGAGCCGGTGGGATATAGCGACGAAGGAACCGTTGCAAGACGGGAAACGAAGAAAGGAGGAGAAAGGGGGAGGGGGCTTCGTTTGTTCTGTCGGAGCAATTCTCCAGATTAATCGGATCTCATTTGTCCCGTCTTTCCTTTCACGTCACTCTTTATTATGGAATTATATTCGTGTCCGGAGGGATCGCATCTTTCAATATCCCGGGCGACCGTCGTTTCGATTGCGGAATGCTGTGTAAGCGATTGGAAAGGGACTCAAATGCCCTTATTCGAGATTTCGAGATTGATTACAGTTAAGGAATGGGGGCTGAGCGCGCAAGTTGCGACACGAGAATCTCGGCCCCTCGTGTGCTTATGCACCGACTCAACGGTCTCGTCGGAAGGCGCTAGTTTTTTGCAGTTGCGCATCTACTGAATTCTTGTCCCGTCACTGTTATTCGTCCTATATTTTGCTGCGATGCACTGTCTTCAGCTTTATCTGGAGCGCAGATAAAAGTTTCACCCGATAAGGGGTTCGGAGACAACAGGAGGGATAAAAGCTGGTTTATACAGTCGCTCAAAAGTTAGAATTACTCTACTTTGTGGGATCTCACCGCGCATGATCGCAGCACAGCAAAATATAGGGCGTTACTTCAAGAAAAGTAATCAATTACGATTACAATTACTCTCGCTTAAATGGAAAGTGAAGTGGTTCTGTATTCGAGGAAAAAGACTTAAATCGCCTTCATTTTGCCTCCAAGATCACAAATACCGAGATTATTTTTCAGTTTGGTGCACGGAGGCTGCAGAAAAATCATTTTCGAAGTACCGCTGAAGCCCCTCCGTCCCTGAGCGTGACGTCATGTGCGGAGTTTTCGGAATCTCCGCTCTCGCGCATCTTCAGCGCCTGTCATATCTATGCACGCGGACTCTCGCGATTTTCAAAGAGGCCAGAAAAAGACGCCAGGACTGGAGTTAGTGCGGGGGAGTATGCCCGGCAAGCTTGCAATTGCACGCGCCGCCACACGAGCGACACGCGCTTGGCGGCCCAAAAGATCCTAGCATGACGTAACTACTGGTCGCATGTTTTTCGTGTTTTCTCGCGTTTAGTTACATCGTCGGGGAAAACGAACGCAATATCCAGATTCATAGGGACAAAAAGAAAACACCAAAATTCACCACTAACTCACTGTTTTTTTCTAGAACCTCTTCAGCTTCCATTTAAGAACTATTTAATTAGAATACTTGATTACTCGAGAAGAAAAGTGATTGACCCTACTTGAAAAAGTAATCTTTACTTTTCTAATTACCTCCGATTTTCAGAACGACATATTTTTTCTGCCTGCTTGGAAACGGGTCTTACGTACTGTTTACTAGAGAGTTTTAGGGAACAGTCTTTGCACATCCGATACGGTACGGTGGGCCCTCCGGTACCAACTGCGCATGCGCTACCGCAGAAGACTCGCACATGCGCAGTTCGTAACCAGAGGGCCGGTCGTACCGTACCGGAAGTGCGAAGAAGGTTCCCTAAAACTCTTTAGTATTGGTTTAGAATCACCCAACTATAAACTACTTATCTTCTTAATCCTCCAATTTGATAAACTGTCCTCCTGCCGGAGACTTGGTTCAATGGTTCCTTGGCATAGGAAACTTGTGCAATCAAAGGGCGCCATTAAGAAAGGGGAGGAAAAATAGTTAACGGTTACGAGTAATTTAGTAGCCTCAAAGGTAATTAGATTACTCTTGCGATTACTTCAGGTGAACGTAATCGAATGGATACAAAATTACTTCAAAATGTAATCGATTACAAGTGATTTGATCACTTGCAATGAGCGAAGTACACGAGTCTGCCGCAGCGTCGTTTTTCAAACATCCTCCCGCGGCTTATTCTTTTAAAGTGCCAGGTTGGTGCGCTGCTTACGACTTCGCTGAAACGTCCAGATTTTCCTAAATTTAAAATATGACCCCAACACAAAATAACCTTAGTGATCACGCCTCTCATAGTGGTTCGGATGAAAGAACTGCGATGTGGCGCCGTATACGTCGCTTTCAAGCGCCAATAACCAAGGCTAGAACCAGCAAAACCGGCCACGTTTAGAGTATGGATTCATAGTAAATTCTTTGAGTGGGCTGTGGACGCCACCATTCTGTTTTTTATATGCCTAATGCAGTGCGACCGCAACTGGCCAAATTTCGATTGAAAAATGCAAGTTCAGAAGAGTTAAGATCTGGTTCCAGGCAGCTCAGGTGATATTGTTTTGCTCTGTCGGAGACTGTTTTACCGTTTATAATGAACGGGAAACCGTTTCTTGCAGTTTCATGTAAAGCCTCATACAGCTGGCAACAATGATTTCAAGCAATACGGTGGCGCAAGCTACCGCCCGTTATAAAAGGTACAGCCATTAGCACCCGTCCATCCATCCATCCATCCATGCTGACTGAAGTGCTGTTAACTGTAAGAGTATACCTTACTTGGTGGCTCTACCGAAAAAAGAAGCGAGCTCGCTCCGAGAAACGCCAAATCAGATGCGACTTTAGAAACAGCCCAGACGACGATTTGGCCTCGAAAAATGGCCAGACGTCATTACCCCGCTAAAGACGTGCGTGCGGCTTTTGAGGTCAGCCCAATGTACATGAAGGTAGCTACCGTATGCTGTCATGGTTGTGCAAAGATGGCGCGATCGAAGCCCCAAAGAAACGAGCAGGACGCGAAACGAAACACAACGCCATTGTTACGTATGCGGAAGCCTTTTGTGCAGACGAGACTCAACAGCGACATAAAACAAAGAAAGCAACGAAATAAAATAAAAAAAGAAAGAAAAGTAAATGTCACGCTAGGATCGACGTGAGGAAGACAGCGGTGTCACTGAACTCGGCTCTCTCCGCTTCGTTTGCATACGCGAGTTTCTGTGATTTGCTGGAAAGCGAACTATACTCTGTTTCACCTTACGATGGACCTCAGCGAAGGCTACCGGCCATCCCAGCCAATCCAGCGTTGGGATCGTGTCACGTTACTAGGCGCACCCCGCGTCGCTGTGGCCCTCCATCCGAAAGGTCATGTGACACTCACACGGCATTGTATTGGCTGAGATGGCTGGTAGCGTACTCTGCGGTACACCGTAAGGTGAAACGGAGTATGCCAAAGTGACGCGCGCTGTCATCTACAGGCGGCGGTTTCTTGCGCTTCAGAGAGCAGAAGGCGTAACGGCTTTCTGTCGTCTGCTTCGGCAGACGGCTGAGTCGGAGGGAGATGAGCAGACGGTCTCGCTCGGTGAACTTATACTGTCGTCTGCTTTCGCGATGGAAGTTCGTGCATCAAAGAGAGCGACTCGCTGGTGGGAAAATAAACAATAAAAAAAGAATAAAATGACCGAAAGACGAAGCAAAAATCTGAGACAACGAGGAAGTGGAACTCTCTTTTATTCTAAACTTCCCTGGCTGAGGTTTCCGGTTGAGAAGCACCAAAACCCGGAATGTTTTAGATTGCGGAGGTGTTTCCAGGGGGACTTGAAAACAAGATGACGGGTGTTATAATATGTGTGAGAAGTTTCTCCATGGACTTGTTGGTATCGGTGACTATGTGCACTGAAACACGTGCAGTCACAATCATACTTAACTGGCATAAAGGCTGAGCTTATTCTAGGCCTATTGTTTCTTTTCTTGTGTCCACGTATCTGTTTCAGCGCCAGTGTCAAGGTATGTGTCTCTTTTGTGACCCTTTAAAACTATACTATATCTTCGTTTGAAACAAATATGCACGAGTGCTATTATGCTTTAGTGGGTTTTTTTCTGCATTGAGTTAACTCCTGTACTTTACCTAACTTTAGCCTACCACTTAAATAAAAAGGTACACTAAAAGTGTAATATATATATATATATATATATATATATATATATATATATATATATATATATATATATATATATATATATATATATATATAAGGAAACAGCGCCGAAATTACACGGTACCAAAGCAAAAGGGAAAGACCAAGGCGCTTAACTCGAATATACGCCTTGTCTATATGGACTCACATAGCTATGAGGCCATATCAATATCATAGAGACATGTATATTTACATGGCCCCGTATAAATCCATATATGGTCATATCAGGAATTGGATATATAAGGCTACATATAACAATATATATAATGTATATGCATACATATACTTAATGTTTATGACCATATAAGGGAAGCGTTGGTTGTATTTATAGCAGAAGCAAGGCAACCCATTTCGCTTCAAACCAGGCCAGACAAACCCACAACAATGTTTACGTTCGATCGAACGTCGACCAACGAGATCCCACCTGCACAGACGCAGAATACAACTTGCGCAGCGTCTAGACCATATATAGACCACCGCCCGCTTCTAACGTCACGCTTCAGTGGTATAGTGCCGCCCATCGCACGGCGCTTGTGTGTACGCTTAATTTCTCGCAAAGATGATTTCTACCCGACAGTGGTGCTCACACCTTGTATGGGAAAACCAGACTCGTAATTTACAAGTAATCAAATTACTTCTCATCAATTACTTTTTGGAGTTATTTTGTAATCATTTGATTACATTTACTAGAAAGTAATCACAAA
>JAZHYW010064454.1:0-19029 GCA_037355805.1 Ixodes ricinus
AATAATCCGATTATACTGTTGGAAGCACTCATATTACTTGTGTGACAGTTACTATTTTTTTCCACCACTTCTAATGACGCCCTTTGTACAAATTTCTAACCAAGGAATCCTCGAACCAAGTTTCTGGCAAGTGGATGGTTTACACATATTGCTGAACTAAGAAGTTAAGCAGTTTATAATTCTACTGATCAAGTTCAACAATTGACAGTAAGCAATATTCGTTTTCAAACCAGCAGAAAATCCTGTCGTTTTAAAGATCTCAAGAAATCTGCAAAGTAGGTTACTTTCTGAAGTAACGGCTGATTACTTTTTTTCTTCAGGTAATCAAGTAATCTGAATGAATATTTCTTGACCAAGAGTAATTTTAAATGTAATCGATTATTTTTTTGAGTAATGTGTACAAGACTCTGGGGAAGATGCACATTTTTATGTAAACATCAAGTTGCTCAATGAGATCAGCAAATCAAGGGCAAAAAAAAGAAAAAAATGAAACACGAAACAGTGAGTGATTAACTGATCGACGAGATCAGAAAAATGTGGATTCGAGAATGATTTAACCTTTCACGTCTTCTGGTTGAATTGCACCATCTGGTTTCCATTGTAACCGTTCATTTTTTTTGTTCGGACATAACCTAGATTGATATATATATATATATATATTTTGAGAGTGGAACTGAATTTGTTTAGCTCTTCCCAATAAGGCTAGAATTCAGAGTGATGGTGTTTGAACACATTGCTTGACGTTAAAAAATCACATATATATATCTTATAATAATATATAATTATATATTATATATATATTATTATATTATATATATATATATATATATATATATATATATATATATATATATATATATATATATATATATACTCGGTTGTGGTGCAAACATTAGGTTTTAATATAAGTATTAGGTAAAGACATGAAATATTTTTCAGTTTAGGATACCTCGTGTTCTATCTTTGACTAGCTTGGCGCTCTCGCAGCACAAGTACTAATATTTCTAAGGACAATGATGACAGTCAGAACAAAGCCATGAAAAAAAAATAGGTTACTGAAAAACACAAGCGTTGGTCGATCTGGAGAAAAACAAACGAAATGCGAAACTAAAAATGATATGTTTTTTCTATTTACAAGTAAATATTTTGCAGCCACCTGATATAAATTTATACACGGATGATGCATATGCATTCTTCTCCGGTAAGTGTTCAGATAGATTAGAAGAGAGGGCGAGTACCGGACTAAATCAACTGCACTTGTGGTTATTTTATAAATAGGCTAAAGTTAAATATGTCAAAAATAAAATGTATATTTTTGAACCAAAAGTGACATATCAAACGAACATCTAAGCTACCTCTTCGATATTCGAGTATTAAACGCATGAAATCGTTTACATTCCTTAGTTTTTGTTTCGACTAAAATTTATGCTGGACAGCCCATGTGAACAATTGGCTCAATTTTTAAGTTAAATATCTTCTTCAAGGGTAGCTAAAACACCAACTTCACAAATCGCTGATTCACTTGAAGTGGCAACACGTTATGCTGACATGGGGCACGAGAACAAAAACTAACTTTATAGAATTACCGAAATAAAAACACACACACACACAGAAACACACACACAGGCACACACACACGCACGCATACGCACACGCTCACACACACACATACACACGCGCGCGCGCATACACGCACACACACACAAACAACATCACCAAGCAGTTCCGTTAATTGATAATTTACCTTGGTCCGAGTCAACCGTCTCCTAATTTATCGAACGTAAAACATTAACATTAGATGAACATTTCTGCTTGAAGGTCGCAATTTCGGTACAATCTGAAATCAACACTGATTCTCTTAGCTTTTATATACACATATCTACCCAAAGAAAAACTTGAGCAGGGCGGGAAAAATAGCGGTTAAAATAGCAGCGTCCTTCTTAGCTTCAATACTGCAAACCGAGTCCGTACGTCGTTGGTTTCCCGAGCACTGTAAAGGCTATAAATGACTCAGCGCTATTTGTTTCTAAGAGTCACCACTCACGTAAACATCAGAGACATCAGTGCAATTTCTACAATCGCAAAGTTAGAACTAAGTTACGATGGAACTAACGAATATCGCGATAATTTCATAAAACATATTTTGCACTTCAACTGGCCCACAATATCTCTTCCGTGTTTCTTTAAAAATATATGTTAAGGATTATCCATTCAGCTGTAATCTTGTGTAGTAACCTCTATAATTTGTCTTGTGTGTTCTGGTTTTCGTTATTTTTTGGCGTTAAATTGGTAAGCCTGCCGCTGAGTGCTGCAGTGGTGGTTGGGACCTCATCTGGCAGATTTTATCACTCTTTGTCCCAACCACCTCGCCACCTGTGTAAAAATAATGTATGCCAATCAGAAAGAAAAACAAAAGATCTTACCATATATGTGTATCAAATACGGGCCTATAAATATTATGCCGCCTAGATTTGCAGCAGAAAGGAGCTACCAACAAATTCACAAAAGCTAAATTACTAAATTACCACAACAATCAATTCCTTTTTTTCCTGATAACTTGAAAACTATCCCCCGCCATACGGCTATCTTTCGCTAAAGTAACATGCATGCAGACAATAAATTGTATATTTAAACTTCGATATAATGAAAATACCGCGAGTGCCTATAGTCGGTTACAAGTTGAGAAGGTAGGAGAAGCTCCTCCCACAAGCGTGGTGCGCCGGTTTGAAATCCCTCCGCAGTCGAAAGAAGAGTTCACTGGAAACGCTCCTTGATCCGCTTCAATGAATAGATAATGGCCACAGAGTGGTGCCAACTTGTCTTCGACCCCCACTTTTTAAGAAAGCGACCTTTGTATTCATCGGAGGGGGAACCGAGCCCCTGAAAGCAGCCTTTGTATCCATCGAGGGGAAGATAATCCCCGAAAGTCGTCTTTGTTTCGATCGGAGGGGGAAGACTCTAATCTCCCTCTCGTGGCTTCCACAATGCTAAGTCAAAGTCGAAAGATAAAGCAAATATGTACAGAAAAGCAAGACCCTCCTCGCGCGTTGGCCGCAACGTCACGGAAACGGTGGGACGCTATTGGATGCGGAGGTGGCGGAGGGATATATGATTCCCTTTGAGGGGCATTTGCCGCAACCTTCTTGACTTGTAACCTACTATAGCGGAAAATAAAACACTTAATATCGCTGAATGGAATTCTCGTAATACAAATTATATTTTTTCTCAGTGCGGAACTCTGTGGGTAATGTTTGAATAATACATCGGTAACCCAAAAGGCTAATATGTTGTTGCGTGAATTGTATTTTTTTAGTAAATACATAGTATCGACCAAACTTACGACCCTCGAACGTAAAAAAAAAAGACAAACACAAGCCGAAATTTTTTTACATCTGAAATTTTTGAAAGCAAGCTGAATAGAAGCAGAATTTTGCCACAAAAACCAGATAAACCAATCGCGAGTTTTTTTTTTTTAGCCAAAGAATAAACGGCGATGAACTTGAGATTTCCATAAGCCTGGAGGATTCCGCATACGCCGTTAGTTCTCAACGAAGCTCCCGAAGTCTTCCGTCGAACAGGAGATCGTTACTCCCAGCCACAAGCGCGCTACTTCAGGCATAATGTTTCTGCATGTTTCTGCTCTCTTCGGCGGAATATCTCTCTCCGGCGGCATATCTCTCTTCGGCGGAATACCTCTCTTCGGCGGAATATCTCTCTTTGGCGGAATAGCTCTCTTCGGCGGAATATCTCTTCGGTGGAATATCTCTCTTCGGCGGGATCTCATGCGCCGTAAACGTGCCCACAGTCATCACGGGCATTTTTCGCTAGGGGATAAGGCCCGAAAAGGTGCATAAAAGCACGAACGGGGACTTGTCTAGATAGGCGCTCATATACGAATGTATCTTCGAGCGAACTAGGCAGTCTGCAAACACTGTCGGAGGCGTGCTTGTTCCGTGTACGACGGCCCGGTCACATTGGTTATAGAAAAACTGTCTGCGGACGGGTTCGAGGGATGCACATGTATGAAGAAATCATGCTTCGAAGATACTTGAGGCATGTCCACAGATCATTCTCTCATCGTGTCGGCACAGAAAACAACGTGCATTTTGTATGACGCACGAGCAGTGCTGTGACAGCGCGCTTTATTGCGGAATAACAGACATCTGAACACACGTCTTTGCGAGCTCACTACGCCAGAAAGATTACCATGCGCAAGCAGACTAAAACCAAGCTTCAGAGTGTTTGATCTGACGGGGCGAATTGAATTCCTCCGTATTTGACTGAAGCTTATGCGGAAAGCAAGTCTTCTGCTTCTTGCGCACGAGTTACAGTCGACATTAGAACAACACCGAGCTTCTGATTGGCTCTGATTGAAAGCATAATGGGTAGACCTCAAAGCAAGCTGCCTTGAAGTCTGCCCACTATCCTTCAATCAGAGCCAATCAGAGCTCGACGTTATGACGTCACCACAACCCCCGCAAAAGAAGCAGACGACGAACTTGCGCTCCGCATTGGGACGCCAACGAAGGGGTGAATACGATTTACAGAATGAGCGCGTCGATACGGGTGAAGATTCGGTCGAGCTCCGCCAAAATCAAAACCTCTCTATGCACCAACACGGTTTTTCGAAACAAAGCCCGCTTTGTCCACACCAGGTGTGGGCACTGCGCGTGTGCAGAAGCCAAATTCGAGGAGTAAAGCGTACTGCGCATGCCCAGTACCGACAGCAGCGCCACCGCAGCGCCGTGAAGTCAGTGAGTTGTGGAGCCAATCAAGCAGCAGCAAAGGGCATCGTCACAACGCTCGTCGTTTTCGTGCGTTTGCTTTTATCTGCTACACCAATCACGCGGAGGAAAGAAGCGCAGGGTTACACCGCATTCACTGCGCGTGATTGGTACTCTTTGATTGGCTCCATTGGATCGCAGCGGTGGCTGCGGTCGTAAATAATCCGAAACGAAGTGAAAGGTGTAATCGCTCTTGCAATCGAACTTTACGACTGCTTGTTGCAAAAGCCAGTCATTATTTCCAGCTACGACCTATATGTCTGGACATTTTCGATATACGTAACATTACGTAACAACACGATGAGCACGATGCCTTGGAACCCACAATGAGTCAAAGATCCCTTCGTAGCAATATCATCACCTTCAAGTTTGCTTCCGTTTGTTTTTAAGGAAACTATGTAGTCGACACCAAGAATTCTGTCTAAGTACATACGAAGTGGCAATGAATACAGGTTAAAAAGAAGCACCCTAGATATCTGAATGTTTGAAGTAGGCTTTCTGGTTTGCACTGAGCCCCTAAATGTATGTTTTCAACGACAGAGACGCCATCCCTCATTAGCAACGCCTACTTCAAGGGCTCCAATAAATTGATCTAATTACACAATAGACCGCGACGTATACGGGTAATTTAGGAGACACCTCTTAAGAACCTTGAAATGGCACTTTCGCTGCTGTTTTATCTGAGGTAATACAATTTTTATTTTCATTGCGAAACAATATCTTATTGAAACAACACCTACCTCAAGTGCAAGAGCTCAAACGTTCTTCTAATTACACAATAAATGCTAACGCAAAAAGGTCGCAGAATTGGCGGCAAACCAGAACCTTGCCGATGAGCTCTCTCCCTAAAATTGAAGATAAAAACGCTTACACTGATGCCTCCATCCTCAGTCACGACACTTACTCTAAGGTTTCTAATAAAAAGTTCTCCCGAAGGAGAAAAAATTAAACGGTGGTATTGGTACTAAATGAGAACTTTTATACCTCGTTTAAACATCCATCTCAATGTTTCCAAATAAATATTTAAATATACCATAAACGAGGAAGAAAACAATTTGCATTATATGAGTCTCCTTAAGTTGGAAACTTTCACCATTCGTCCGTAGGTTTTTCAAGAAAGTTAATGATTTGTTTACTTAAAAATATATTTAAGAAGCTGGTGACTGTTCATTTGAAACATTCCTGAAATCGAGTAAGAAAAAAGAAACGAACATTTATTTCAGACAGGGCAGCACCGTCTCAAGTTGCCACACCTACTTAAAAATCTAAAATAAAGGATTTTTTAATCACGCAACAAACGGCGATTACGTTAGGTATATGATTAGGCGCAAAATTAAAATGTTTTTAGTGTGCCACCTTTTAAACAAGCCTACAGTGGTTTCCCTAGAACGGCGCAGTGTTATCCATAGTTTAAGCTCCTACTTGAAGGGTGCTAAATGAAGTATTCTACAGTTTCCTCACGTTGCTCGCTGACTTTAACCATGTAGAATGCTTACCAACTAGCCCAGCTCAACACCCTTCCACTTTAAATGAAGTGCTTTTATTACATGATAATTTGCGACGAATGCACGTATCGAAAAAAAAAGAGATACGAAGTAAGAAGCTATCGAATATACCTCTACTGTTTTCAACTGAAGTTTCAATAGTTTGTTTTGAAGGACGAATCATCCTTCTCAGTTTGTAAAGACTCTTCGATTACACAATCAATGGCAGTGCCTTTGTTGTGTAGCAATTCCTCTAAGTAATCTGGAATTAATGGACTTAAAAGTAATACATTAAATTTCAAAGCTGGCATAAAATATTGGGTTATTTTGAGAGCAAAGAAACAGTTTACATGAAAATCCCATTATTTTATTTTACGAAATTGTCATTTTAGTTTTTCTGGTTTCCCTTAAGTGCATCCTTCTGAGGCTTCACTCAAAGCCCAGTTATGATTAAATTAAAGCAGGTTTTGCAACCCGCACCATTTTTAGTACCGCGTACCTTCTAACATCACCAGTTCTAACCGGCCTTATAATTATTTCCACTGAACTTCGAAACATTATCCCTAAGTTGCAACGCCTATCTCAAAGTCTCCAAGTAAAAATATATTCATAATTACACAGGAATGCAAGTATTGTGTGCGGTGTCATATTGAGGTCTTCTATGTGTACCGTCACCCCTCCAATTAAGATGTTTCGGACGGCAGAGGTATTATCTCTAGTTGCAACCCTTGCCTCAAGGTTTTCAAAAGAAGAATTATTATAAATACAGAAGAAATGGTGATGACTAAAATGAATAAAGGTGTTTGAACACACATCATATTATAATTTCTCTAATATTATGTTCCCTTATTCGAATGCACCTTTGAAAATTTCATTGGAACAGCATATCGTTGTTTTTAGTTGCAATCATCATCTTCATAGGCTTTAGATAAAGCGATTTCCTAATAACACAATTGGCCATAAATACGGCTATCGGAAAAATCATATAATCAAAACGTTTCCAACGTAATATTAGCCCATCACCCGTGCTTTAATCTTTCTAGGCTGAAACAAAAGTTATAGCCATCAGTTGCAGTTATACATCCAAGAATTAATGAGGAAATCTTTAATCATCCAAGAAGTCGCGATGAATACTCACGAATTAAAACATTTCAATGTGTTTCCACTCCTTGTAGCTGAGCTTGTTAAGGTTTTCGTTAATTAATCAAACATCCATAGTTGCAACATCTACTTCAAGGTTTATAAATTCAGTTTTGTCCTAGCTACAAAACAAACGGTAATGAGTAAGGCTATTGGAACAGGCTTTAGGGGAAACCTTCCTCATGTGTCCCGAGTCAGTTCCAACCGAGCTTAGAAATGTTTTGTCTTGAAATGGTGGGGCATTGTTTCCAGCCGCGATACCTACTGTAGGAATTCCAAAAATACAAAACAGAAAAGAGAACCTTTTTTAATGCGAAAGCATTAACTGTCCCACGAAGTGAACGCCGTCGTTGTCTGTAACCGCTGTCTGTTACCTTGTGTAGCAGAAAAACAGCACCTAAATTCCCATTCCCAATAAAACGCAAAGAAAAGCACAGCAACGCAGATGCCTCGTCACGGAAGCCGGCGGGTGCGCTCAAGGTCAAAGCGGACGCGCTTCAGAAATAAAACACAAAGAAAAGCACAGCAACGCAATGCTTCGTCACGGAAGCCGTCGTGAAGCCGGCAGGGTTCGCCGCGCCTGCGCAGTGGGGGTGCGTGATGTCACCGCCGGAGCGCCGCGAGCGATAGGAAGACGTGACGGGCTGCTTGTAGGAATGCGCTGCGTGTAGAAATGCGAAAGCATTCCTACATGTATGCAGTTTTGTGTCTCACGAATTTTCGTTTACAACATAATTAGGCGCCAAATAATTTAATGGAAAGTTTACAAATTACGTTTGCTCCCAGCTACAAAACAAGATGCATGTAGACAGATACATAAACAGGCTTGAAACCAGAATTTTTCGACATTTGTCCTGAGCCCCTTTCGACCAAGCTTATGAATGTTTGGTCTGAAATGGCATGACACCGCCTTCAGCAGCAATACTTACTGTGAGGGATCTAAAAAAGAAAATGTTGTTTTCTTTACAATACAATAAGACGCCAAATAACTTACTTGAAGGTTTACAAATTAAGCTTTCTTCCAGCTACAAAACAAAAGGCATGTAGAAAAAGATACATAAACAGGCCTGAAACCAGAACTTTCGACGTTTGTCCTGAGCCCCTTCCAACCTAGCTCATAAATGTTAGGTTTGAAATAACGTGACACCGTCTCCAGCAGCAATACGTACTTAAATAAAATAAAAAAGTTGTTTTTTTGACAATACAATAAAACGACAAATTATTTACTTCTAGGTTTACAAATGAAGTTTTCTAGATACAAAATAATTGGCAACGAATACAGGTATCGCACCAGGCTTGAAATCAAAATTTTTCGCTCTGTGCCCTAAACCCTTCCAGCCGTGCTTGAAAATGTGTTGCAAAACAGTGGTACCTCGTGCCGAGCTGGGATGTCTGCTTTAGTGCTTTAGGGGTTTAGAGTAACAACAAACACAAAAAAGAGGAACTCTCCTTATTACGACCCAGTTAGAAGGCAAATAATTTACGCCAACGTTCAAAAATAAAGCGTTTTTTCACACATACGAAACAAACGCGGCAATCAGTATAAGTATCGGAACATGCTTGAAATCGGAACCTTTCGCGGTGTGACCCGGATCCTTTAACTTAAGTTTTATGCGTTTTATTTTTAGACGGCGGGACATCGTCTCCAGCTGGGATACCTTCTGTACGGATAAAATAAGAAATAAAAAGGAGCTCTTTATATTAGAACACACTTTGACAGAAAACTATTTACTTCAAGGATTACGCATGACCCTTTCTCCCCGCTACAAAAAAAAAAAACCTGCAATAAACACAGGTGTTAAACAAGCTTCAAATATAGAAATTTTTATATATTTATTTATAAATATATATAAATATATAAAATGATGCCCCACCTTAATTTCAAAATGGTGGGGCATCATTTTATCATCTCCACCTGCGAAAGCTACTCCAAGCGTTCCAAAAACTAACGAAAATGGAGTTCTCATAACGAAAGAATTTAATTGCACAGAATTGAAGTATTCATAAAGGTAGCAGAAAAAAAAAACATAAATATTTCGCCGAGCTTGATAAAGGTTCGCTTCGAAAACGATGAAACGTCATCCTTGGCCCTCCCGACCCTAGGTTCCGGCTGTCAAAACAACAACAACCACAGTTCCCGCACTCCCCCACCAACCCCGATGACCACCAGGAAGGAGAAGGTGAGGCACTCACCAGAACCAGAGACTGACTTACCTGATACCCACGAGGAAGCAGAATAATAGGAGTTGATCTTAATATAACTTAACGAAATGGTGAATAACAGGATCCCTCAAAGAGGCATCCAAATCAGTCCCTTTAAATCTAGAACTGGAGCCGAACCGATAGCATTCGGATTGTTTTAATTCGCTACAGCTTTCAGTTCTCTACTGAAATAGTGACGGTTCCTTTCAAAACCGTGGGAATGTCATTCTTGACTCTTATCCTGACTTCCGGTTATCAAAACGACAACAACCCAGAGTTATCCCACTTCCCCAAAGAAACCCGATGACCACCAGGAAGTGAAGGAGGCACTCAACGCTACCGAAGGCTGACCCTATCCCCACGAGGAAGCGAAAAGAGGAGCTGTTCCTATTACAACCTAATGAAATGGTAAATGACAGGAGTTCTCAAAGAAGCATCCAAATCAGTCTCTTTAAATCTACAATTGGAACCCAACCGAGAGCGTTCCAACTGTTCCCATCCGGTACCACGATCAGTTCGCCACCGAAGTGTAAACGGCTCCATCCAAATCATGAAAACATTATCCTTGGCGTCTTACCCTGACTGCCGGCTATCATAACAACAACAGTACAGAGTTCTTCCCGCTTCCCTTACGAACCCCGATGACCATCAGTGAGATGAAAGGGTTGAAAGGAGGAAGGCCACTCACCGCGACCGAAGGCTGATCCTATCCCAAAGAGGAGGAAGCGAAGAGAAGCTCTTATCACTGCAACTTAATTAAATGCCATACAACTGGAGCCCTCAAAGAGGCACCCGAATCAGGCCCTTTGAATCCCCAGCTTAAACCGAATCGATAGCGTCCCATTCGCTCCAAATAGCTACCGCTATGAGTTAGGTGATGAACTGATAGAAACCGCTCTAAGTTCGCTACCGAAGTGTTGACGGTTCCGTTCCCAACCGTGGAAACGTCATCCTCGGTTCCTACCCTGGCTTCCGGCTATAACAAAACAGTAGTACGGAGTTCTTCTCGCTTTCCCAACGATTCCCGATGACCATCAGGAAGAGAGAAGAGGCCACTACCGCGACCGGAGGCTGACCCTATTCCCACGAGGAGGAAGAAGAGGAGGAGGCTCGAGACCGGGCTCAACACCGGGGTTCCTTTTCTCGTCTGCGTCGCCGAGGAGGCATCCATGACGGCGTCGGGGCCTCGGCTATCCACAGCCGCACCGGCTGCTGCTGCGCCCGCAGCGCATTGCCCTCTTCGCATCGACCCTGCGGCTTCTGGGGCTCTCACGTCTTCGGCGAGGCGCGCGCTCGCTTCGGCTGACTCGTCGCGCTAGGGCGACACCCGACGACGAGTCTGGGAACCACGGCAGGACCGTTGGTGGCGGGATTCTCGATTTGGTTTCGGTTTCGGTTTTGGCTCTTGGGAGAAGAGGCGCTGAGGTCGCGCGTTTTAAATGCATTGTATTGTCTACACTCTGTTTCATACTTAGCGTGCAACGCCTTCAAAGCTACTGGCGCGAGCGCGTGAGCTTCATCTATGGTTTTGTTTGCGCGATGTACGCGTTCAAATGATCAACGTAGATCAAGCTTCCACGCTCGCGCCAGTAGCTTCGACGAAGCGTTGATTCGCTAAAAAATGAAACAGGTATCAGGAAAACATTTTGTGAATGTGTCCATTAGATCATATTGGAACATAGAGGGTAATTATAACTTATATGCTTTATATAAGTTAGGATATGTTTATTGAATAAATTATCATTATAACACTTGTTCTCTTTCCAAAGGAACTTTAGTCACGTGACACAGTAATCTAACGACACACCATGGCACCACATGTTCTCGTGACACTGACGTCAGGGGATACGATGAGGTTAAAGACAATCTATAAATGCTATGCATTCATCGGGAGTGCCTTTGAAATCATCAACACATCATGATCATCATCATGATCATCATCATGATTTGTTTTAGGATCCCAATGGGCATTCTACAAGGGAGTGGGCATACACAACATCTATAAAACAAAATCAATGCAACACGAACGCAAAACTAATGCAGTAACTTGTCAAGACGCCATTCCAACGAACAAGATCGTGAACTTTATTGGGGCATATCTTACTGAGTGATAGCAGAGTTTCGATACACCGATCAGTGGTGTGCCATTTTTAGGCAGGGTGCGATACGTTGGCGCAGTGTCTTGCTGCGTCGTGCTAAGACAAATAAAGCACTGCAATCCATATAGGGTGGTTAGAGAGAAAGCCGGCGCCTCTGCTTTGGCAGATTAATGTGAAGTCACTTCGGGTAAGTTGTCTCACTGTTTTTGTTTTTGAGGGGACTGCCACTTCTTGTCACACCCAATTTTGAAAGCACGGAATCGCAGAAAAGATCCGAAGAAATATCCTCAACTAAAATGACACCATAAATATTTCGATTTGCACCCAGATAATAGCACGCTGGGACGTGGCGGTTGAGTCCTTGTAGCATGCATAGATTGCGTAGATTGAGTTATCGTGATAAAAGGAACGAACTCGAAAACTCTCTAGTAATTCGTAAGGAAAGATAAATAAAGTAACTGTTTAATAGGAACATTGTTACTAATCTTACCTCTCACCTTCAAGTTATGAAGCAGCCGGATTTCATTTTTAAGGCTGGCAAACTCTATTCGTTCTTAATTCATAATTTTTTTCTAATTTGGGGAGATGCGTCACGAATGCACAAACACAGATATTGGCACAGGGGCTGTTGGGCATACGCATAATTGGAGCTATAGTCCCTTACAGAATGGGAACGGGTGACGAGAATGTTCAGTTGTCCCACTTCCAGCGCGAGCTTCCTTTCTTTGATAACGCGTGTAGCCGTCTATACTCTGTTTCCCCTTGTGTTGTACCGCAGGAAAGGCTACAAGCGCGAGCTCCTTGCTCTAGGGCACACCTCGGCGGCACAAGCTCTCGTGCACTAAGGGCAGCTGCCAACGCTATGAGCTGGCGCTTCTAGCCTTTGCTGCGGTACAACATAAGGTGAAGCGGAGTATAGCGACCTTTGGGCGTAAAGGCGCAGCCGAAGCACTACAACAGGCGACGAGGGCATGCTGGAAGTGCGGATCGGTTGGAAAGAAATGCCCTGCCATTCTCAGCCTTCCACTGACTTTAGAGCTTGCTAGGAGAAAAAGATGAAAGCGATATGGTGCTGTTTGTTTTGCTGGGAAACGAAATTCGATGTTTGTGGCCCCTAGCAAAGTGTTCTACGGTAATCTCGCAGTTAAAACAAAGAAACAACAAACAAACGAACAAACAAATAAATAAATAAATAAATAAATAAATAAATAAATAAATAAAACCTTTCAGCCTTTTCACTCTGGAGAAGAAGGAAGACCAGCGGAGCCGTGCAACGGAAAGCAATGGCCGGCCGCAAGTCGGCAAGCCAGAGGGGAAAGGTTGCCGCCAGCCCATGAGCGATGGCGGCAACCAGACACGCAGCTTGCCGCCCTCGCTCATAGACTGTGGTAGGTGTCCAGAGTTTGGTGTCTTCATTTCTTTGCGGGACAAGATCCTGGGGAAACTAGCCCTAACAGGTCCACTTTAACAAACAAACAAACAAACAAATAAACAAATAAATAAATAAATGAATGAATAAATATATAAATAAATAAATGTCGGGGCCACTACTACGGCAGTGCTGAGTTTGGTGACCGGGAGAGTTCTTCGAGCGCGACGAACGTTGAGGTTATGTCCGTCAACAAAGCGGGACACTTTTGTTTGACGATCCGTTCCCTGCAGTGCCGCTTGTGCATAAACAAGCGCTTCTCATTTGGCCAGTTAGCTGACGCTCGATCTGCAAACAAAAGCGTGTACACTAGGTGTACGGCTAACTACGTGTCTGCAGGACATTGTTCGGTTGTTTCTTTGTCCAGTGAGACAAGGCCCTACGACTATGCGGACCGCGAGTTCGCTCGCTTCTTGCGCAGGGGTTGCAGTGGGGTCCAGAACGCCCGGCTCTGATTGGCCTTGATTCGGAAGGAGCAGGGAGCCGGATCACAATGCTAGCTGCCTTGAAGTCTACATTCTGTGGGCAGGTAGCCGTTACACCCTTGGTTCCATATACGACACCCCAAAACTTCAGCGCTGGATGCACAGCGCACTGACGTTGTACCAACGCTACCAAATTTCACGAGCGGCTTGATAGCCGAGTTGTACAACTCATTAAAATAGTTAATGCAAGTGTGACTGACTGCATAAAAAGTTATCGGGGTTTTCTAGGCTCCACTGCAAAACCTGCGTGTTTTTTCCTGTAGACTTAATACTTACTTTAGCGTTTTAATATGTTATATCGCACCGTCTTCAACCCTCTCGCAAAAGTTGTGCGGCCAGTTCGATATCAGCGCTCTGTACGTTGAACTGAAGTTTTGGGGTGTCGTATATGGGACAAGGGGTGTAACGTCTACACCCCCTTTTTCTTAGAGTGTACCGACTATCTTTCCATCGGAGCCAATCAGAGCGTGGCGTTCTGATGTCCCCGCAGCCCCAGCGTGTGAAGCTGATCGGAACTTGCTGCGCCGCATAGTCATGATCGGCTGAAGGCGGTGAGGAAGGGCGCAACTTATTTGTATTCATTCTTCTTGACTTCGTACCGTCTCGGTCCTTCGCTGATGGACTAACGCCGCACTCGCGTGGCTGCCGGGGTGCGTTGAGATGCATGGCCACACCTGCGGTCTCTTAAAGTGGCTGCAACCCGAGCTGAAGGCACCAAACCCGACTTGGACAACTAGGTGTCGACAAATCGGGTTGAAAATACGAAGACGCAATAAAAACCATAAACGAGCTGGTTTGTTGTCAAGGTTCACGCCGAACCAACCCTGCCATGCGAACTCTGGCGCGTTGGGAAAATGTTCAGCCAATCACGCGTGGAGCGACACTGTACGTCACTTCCAGTATAGCGCCACGTCATTCTCGGCCGCTTCCGTTCTCCATCTTGATAGGTCAGGGCCCCTTCGGACCTCCTTCATCTAGTTTGAGATTTTACCGGTTCAGGTGGCGAGAGGACGAACCGAGTGGACGGAAAGGGCTCGGAGCGAAGCACTGGCGAGAAATCTATGGCCAACCAGTGCGACGCGTAAGCCCTTTTCTGCATGGCATCTCGGTAATGTAATTTACTGAACAATATCGCGTCTATACATATCCGCCACATCTGCCGTGCTCTTGCAGCGTCACCGCTCCTTGACGTTTTGGGTGAGCGTGAGTGTGTAGTAATGTTTTATGGAATATCTCGGCTTGGTATCAGGCCATGCCTATTTTTAGTGTCGCCTTATGCTCAATCTACGCCACCAAGTGCTGAGTCTTCGCATGTGTTCGCATTTTAATTACTTCTTTGTGCTATACTATGCCCAGAAATTGCAAATGAGGACTGACAGCCTGCGGTTTATACGGCAAGCAAGTGTTATTAAATGTCATGTCTTCGGCGCGTCGAAACCAGGAAGGCACGCTAGTCAAAAGGCAACACAAAGGGCGCCTGGGAACGCGGACGGCGAGGCGGCCAAGAGCGCGCTATCATTAGTTGAGAACTTCAGATCGGGGTGAAACAAAAGCATTTGTGTGTGTGTGTGGGGGGGGTGCAAACGGTTGGGGTGCGCCAAGAGTAGACGAACTTGCACGTCATATACGTTCTGATAAAATAACGATCTAGGGCTACACACACAAAAAGAAATCTGGTCGTAAAATTACTCTTAGAGTTCTTCGGCTTCTCTAAACTTTGCAACCCTTATAGCTATTTTAAGCACCATTAAAGGACTCTCCGTGAAAAACCTGTAAACGGTTCCTTTAAACTAATTTTTTGATGTGGAAGGGTTCTTCATCGCCCAGTTGCCTTTCTAGAGTATGACAGGGTGCGACAGTGCTTGAAGCTGAAACCGTTCTTCAAGAGCTTAAAGAGTTCTTGGGTGTCGAAAAACCTTTGAAGGTCAATATTTTTTGGAGTGTACATTAAATAGTCTTGGGCCGTGATTTTGTGTATTTATATTTTCTTGCACAGGGAGCCACTGCGTCCGCTTCTTGAGCAGAGAGTAGGTGACGTCACGAGCCCCGAGCTCAATCGGAAGGATACAGCGGGTAAACACAACTGCTTTTGTATGCCGAAAGAAGTGCCATCGCTGAAAAGAAGCTAGGAGAGGGCCGATGCGTTGTCTCCCTGGTTCAGCTACGTCAGTGGCGTAGTGCATGCGCAGTCGTATTGAAAATCATATTTGATGGATGCACTATTATTCTCTGGAAAACGTGAAACTTGCAACAACACTATTTTTTATGTAAAATATGCCTTTGGCAACTAGGGCACTAAAAAAAAAGTGAATAGGAGCTCGGATTAAGCAAAAGGAATCGTTAAAAAAAGCTCTTTGCACCATAGAAAATGTTTCTTCTTGTGCTTAAGCTCTTTTAAAAGTTTTATTGCGCTCTTGTCAAGCCTTTGGGACTATAAGAAAGTTGATGGAGGTCCTCAGTGGCCCTTTATACTCCACATATCCCTGGAGGTTTCGTATTAGCCCATAAGGCGGTTTTTACTAAACTCGAGAAAAAGAAAAACCCCGCATTGAACCTCTCATTGATTGAGAGAAAACTAAGCTTCTTCGAAAAAAAAAACCTTCCCCTACAACTTTATCTAAAGTTGACACAGAACAAAACCCATATTGAACTGCCCACGAGGTTGATTCTTTCGAAAAGAATCACACCATTTATCTCGTTTCCTTTTCTTATCGGTAATGGGACCCATTCTGAGAAATCGGGTGAGGCACGTGTTTTTTGGAATTTGGGAAATCCTATGCCTGTGCCCTTGAATTCTATAGCGTAAATCCATCTCGACGAACTCAAGCCGACCTCCTTAAGAGACTGGACTCACCCAGGTTGCTCTCCGAAATACAAGAAAAGACAACTGGACTCTTTGGTGGAATACATCAGAGCTGCAGGTCTCCAGGAGTGCATATAAGCCACATCGGCTCGAAGTGTAGATAACATAACTACTTTTTTAGTACCTACGTACATATTACCTCCGTTATTAACATTTAAGCAAACCCTTAACTTTATCTTAGTGAAGCGCCGTTCACACTCTTGCGACCGAGCACAACCGAGAGAGACCAGACCAGTTTTTAGGACCGGATGCGCTATACAGCGGAGCTGGTCCTAAGAGAACGCAAGAGGCTTAAAAACCGGTTTGGTCTCTCTCGGTCAGTACTCGGTCGCACTCGGTCGCAAGAGTGTGAACGGGCCTTTAGTGACAAGACAGCCCTCGAATTCGAATGAAAGTAAACCTTATACGTCAGATACATGTTCCCATATTTCACTCTCCCTATAATCTTTCCATAAATGACATGTCTTGAAATATCGGATGGTAGCATAATCGTCCTAAAACGACTAAAATCGGCGCTCTCCATGCCCTCGATATTCTTTGTGGCGCCGCCATATTGGTGTTCAGTGCAGAGCGGGGAATGGCGTGATCGTTTTGATGGGAAAATGCAACTTCGTAAGCTTTAAGATGCGGTGTCAGAAGCTCAGGCGATGTTGTCTTATGTGGTCGCGGGATGTCTTAAAATTCCCGAAGGACGGAAAGTCCACTTACATGTATACAGATAACGCTTAAGATAACTAGCATCATTGATTTAGGCACCAAAAGGGCTGAAGTCCCTTTACTTCGACACGTAGCCTATATAGTGGCTCTTAGTCATACAACAAGGGCCCTTTAATCAACAGCACTCTCGGCACTGCTGCGTGATTAGCTCCGATTTCTCCCGTTGGCTCGCCGTGAGGCCTTTGATTTTGTCTTTGTGGAAGTGACGGTAAAACAAAGAATACAGAGCTGAATCATCAGCGCCTTTCTTTGAGTCGCAGCTTTGGTTTAGCAATCGCAGTATTCTCTGCGTGCTTCGTGTAAGTGATCCACTTATCTCATAACATCTAATGAAAGACTAAGAAAAAAATTGAAAATAATGTAGCTCTATTAGCAAACTTTCCATTTTTAAGTGGTTCAAGACAGTGAATAGGTTATGTGCAAATAATAAAACGGTGGCGTCTTATACAGATAAAATACACAAAAGTATCATCGTCTTATTTGCGCCCCCTTCATTTAATTAAAGCATCGCTGATTGAAATTAGGAAACAACCGAAAAAATCAATGCTATTTAAGCGCCATCTGGTAAGCTAAGTATGGTAGACAACCATGGCAAAATACCAAAGTAATTTGTATGTTCTTTACTGAGAAAAACAAACTCATATGACATATCATATGGCTCCTTTTTATAGGATATCATTGGATATAAGTTGTACGAGTCATACGGTTTTGTTTTTCAGTACGGTTAGGGAACGAATCGCAGTTCAATACTCCATTTTACATTGAGTCCGACCGCAGCTTGCGCTTTGCGCAGCGCAAGTTGGTCTGCTTCTCTTTGCAGGGGTCGTGGTGACGTCAGAAAGACGCCGAGCTCTGATTGGCTCTGATTGAAGGATAGTGGGTAGACCTCAAAGCAAGCCGCATCGATGTTTACCCACTATCCCTGAATCAGAGCCAATCAGAGCTCGGCGTCTTTCTGACGTCACCACAACCCCTGCAAAGAGAAGCAGACGAACTTGCGCTCCGCATACGATTCGATGACGCGAATCAAGAGGCACCAAAAGTGAGTCATCATGGCGCTCTTTGTCTTTGCTCATTCGCTATCACCGGCTAAACCCACTGACTGGTTTCTGATTGATTGTTTGGTGATTGATTTAGCCGGACAACAAACATCAAGGGCGTGCGGAGTTCGCACGAACTATGGTCGCTGACGAGGCTAGCAGTCTCGGCGTCTGGCCCTCCAGTGAGCGCGCGCAGCCCAGGCGCGGCGGGAAGGCATGGTGCGCGTGCTAAAGCTGCTCACACATCGCGCAAAAGACACGGTGAATATACCCTTTATTTTATTTCCAAAGGTCCGTGCCAACGCCCGTCCGCTATTGCTCGATGAAATACACTCGAGCTCGTATTGGATACGAGCGCTGCGTCATCGTTCGGCGATGACTCGGATCCAATCACGCGCTTCGAGTCCAATGGATGGATGCTAATTTCTATACCCTTTGTAACGGGCGGTAGCTTGCGCCACCTAGCCGAGCAATGGAGACCGCTAATTGCTCCTCGATAGACCTTTGAAAAGTGTCTATTCAGACAATGTTGGAAGAATGTTTGCTTCGTACATCTCTGTGCCTGTAACTTGTCTGCGGGCAGTGTTTGTCTGACCGACGTGACAGACCCGTCATGCCAAGAAGAGACATATGCCCCAGACAATGCCTGCAGATTGTCTTTTGTACGGTGTATTCGCACTGCGACCGTGGCTTAAAAGATAAGCGAAACAGAGAACACGAAATAGACGCAAAACATAAGCAAACATCAAACAAACTTCTAAACGGTAATGCATCGCCGGACGAGTA